>OU015771.1:30765270-31033018 GCA_907173295.1 Fagus sylvatica
AGGGAATAGAGGATTACGTTTTGACGGGGAGAGAAGTCAGAAAGGTGGGATGAGAGAGAGAGACGTAACAATTAGGGTATAAAAAAAACTGAAAGGGACAAAACTCAAAAGCCAAAAAACTTAAAAATAATAAAAGCCCAACAAAAGGAAAAAAAAGGAAAGTGGGCCGGAGCTTGGAATGATATGAGAGAGAGTGAAATAGAAGTGGAATTTTCTGAAAAGAGAAAATCTGACGTGGCAGGCTTCGGAGAAGCCAAAAAACTTTCTATCAGTTTCGAGTTTTAATTTAGATTATAGATTTTCTGGAAAGAGAAAATCTGACGTGGCAGGTTTTGGAGAAGCCAAAAAACTTTTTCTCAGTTTCGAGTTTTAATTTAGATTATAGATATCTGAAGTTCATATTTGAATATAGCTAATCATTCTTGAAGCCAAGAGTAATATTTGGAATTAAGCAGCATGTTAATTAGCAGTTTATGGCATGGCATCAAACAATCCAAGCTAAGATGTTTGTATGAATGGATACTTGTTTTAGGCAATAAACCCCTCTTGCTTTTTCCTAGAATTCTTAGATAGCTTAAAGATGAGAATATGAGTTTGGTTATGGAGTATGGTTTGTAATATCTATCTTCTCTTTTCTCTTTGAATGGAATTTTTTTTTTAGAAGGTGCACATAGAATTTATCACTCACTTTTTCCCTAACCTAAACCTTCAACCAGGCAGATTCAAGGCTTCAGGGCACATTTTCTGGCTTATCCCAGAGCTGATTAGTACTTAGAGTGTACTAATAACATTAATAATCCCTGTTTTGTCGTCCTATGAAGTTTCCACTTGCAGTTTATATTTCATCCGTGGGGCAACAAAAGAGACTGGGACATTACTGAGGTAATTATAGAGCCACAAGTATCACAACTCACAAGAGAAACGGGAATCACAGTCTAACTAAAAATATGCAACTGCACCAGGAATTTGTACCCAAAAAACAAAACAAAGCAAAATTTCATTTTATGTGAATCCAAGCAGAACATTCTATCACCCTTGTGAATTCCACCATCAGGGAAAATTCAATGCTATAAGAATGGTAATTTCTGCTTTAAGAGGAAGCTACTTCTCACAAACTGTTCCACAACTTAGCCAACTACTCTGTGTAAGCATGGGCCACGGAAAGAATGAACGACAAACAAATTTGTCCATCAGACTCAAAACTTTCTAGCAGGCAGATAAATCCTCAGTACAGCATTTCGTTGCCATTGCTCATCTTCTCCACATCTTCTTGGGACAAAAGGGTTTTTTTACCGCTGCTACCAGCCTTATCATATGGTTGAGCCATCTTCCTAAGGAACTGAAACCAGAGATAACAGGCTATTAGATTTACAATCATATTCTATATAACAAACATGCAACTTTAGCTGTTGTACCAAACTGACTTGTACACAAGATATGAACTTTGAATTGTCATCTTGCTTTGATAACACACTATTTAACAATTTTTCTGATTGCAAAGTCCTACAAAAGATTCTTCATCTTAGATCATTTGATCTTTACCTGTTTGGCAACCAAAGCCAGCTAGCACTGTGGCAAGGGCATATGGCACAGGGTAAGGTAAGATTGAGGTTAACTGTTCCTACTGAACTCCCAAACCCAACACTCCTGGACTTTCCCCAAAAAACACAGACAAAAAGGGAAAAAGTAAAAGAAAGTAGTTTCAAACAATTGGATAATCTAGAATAAGCTAAAGACCATATTTTTCTATTGCTATTTGGTGAAGCTGACAGCACATGACTCTGATGTGCTTTCAAATTGCTGGTAGCCCATCCTCAATAGTCTAACAGGTTTGTCTATTTCAAACTGTTAAAGGTCAGAAGATTGTACAGACATGTGGTAGCAACAGAGACCTACCTCCCGTGCTATATGCAAAGCCATGTCTGTGCTCAAATTCAAGTGTGCATCACGTAAATGCGAGAGTATCCACCCAGGCAATTTAGAGCGCTTGTCATGACGGCTATACCTGCACAAAATTTAGGTCAACAATCCAACAGATAAAATTTTTCTAAGATAAATAATTAATGAGTGGCTACAGCTTCTGGGGACTGCACTCATCAATTGAAGTTTAAAAGCTGCAAGGAAATTTAACTATCTCCTTCCATCTTCTATTCATTTTGGAACCTAATGCTGTCAGTTTTCTCCTTTGATTTAACAATGGAAGAAGAGGATACATGGTAACGTACTACAAATATCAAAGTTATGATCATTCTGTACTAACTTTTACTTGAATATCACCAATCGCCTTTGAAAAAAAAAAACTTTTACTTGATTATCTGTCTAGTAACATCTTGCCAACTTTTTGTTGGTTATCTGTCTAGTAACATCAATGGACCAAAACAGTATTTTACAGCTTGATAAACTAACTCACAGTTTTGCTTCAAGATGTTAACTTGATATAAGTTGCTCAACAAACATGAGTACGATTTTAGACAAACCTCAATGGTCCCAAAACTAAGCAAAATCAACATAATGATACTTTCAATATCCATATGAAAAAAAATTTAAACTTCAAAACTAACACTTACAACAAAAGCTAAAGGCTTAAACAATGTATATAAGAATTGGGAAAAATTATTTGATTAACAGGTAGTATAAAGATACAGACCTTTTGTCAGCAAAGATCATCATCCCATAATCAGCCTTTGACCGGATCACTCGGCCCACACATTGAGCAGCTTGTCTCTGCTCCAGAAAAATAGTAGTAAAATTCTTAATCTTTCACATGAAAAATAAATTCTTATACCAGACAGCCAAAACAATAGTTGTTCCTTTGACACAAGGGCAATGGAATTATAGAACCATACCAAGGCATCAAAAGTCAGAAAATCTCCTTCCTTTATCTGAAAGGTATCCCGTAGATATTCCAACCGGGCAAGCAAAATCCTGCACACAATACTTTCATCTGTCACATCATAGAGAATACAACTTCATAAGCAACAGTAACATAGAACTGTGGATCATAAAACTCACTTGCTCAATGTGTACTGGAAAGGAACGCCAAACATGATGACTAGTCTACCATAATGTCGATCAAAGTCTATACCTTCAGCAACTTTTCCCCTGCAGAAGTACAGATATAATTCCAATTTAATTGGACCATGATCAATAAAAAAATCTTAGCTTATACAAGCTTCCTCTTAAGACCCAGAAAATGACACAATGGTCATAGAAAGATACAGTGGTGACTAGAGGTAGAAGCTCAGGGTCACTTCTAAAAATTTAGAACAAGAAATGTAGGCATGTGGAACTTTAGGCTTAACAAAATCACAACCACCTTTTGGCAACATTTTATCTGCAACAGCACTAAGGCACCTGAGCAAGAGAAGGCTGCCTCAGAACATAGAATTAGGGGGCTGCCATAGAATTTCCACAACATTGCATGGTGTTCTTTTTGTCACTTATAGTATTAACATAAAGATTATACTACAAAATTTACTCTATTGCATTTTGGAAATATTATTTGATTGCATACAGTATTCAAAAGTTTATTTTTTCTTGGACAAATGTTAGAGACACCATTAACTCAACAATTCCCAGCACTCAGAATGAGTCAAAGTAAATATCTCCACTAAGTACTACTAGACTACATATGTTGAAAACATTCAAGAATCATAGATTTCAACATGTAAAGGCAACTTTTTATCCCTGAAAAGAATTTCAAGGAAAAAAAGGGGGCATTTAAGAGGGACTAATATGAGACCTGGCAACAGAGAAAAATATAGCACCCCTCCCACAATCACAAGCCTTGCGATAGTTGTCAAGAGCCAGAGTAGTTTCTACAACATCCTGCGTCTCAATGAAGACAAGCTTATGCTGCATTATTTCCTGTGACAATGAGAGCATCAAGCACCATTATAGAGAATCAAAAACTAGATAAACTAATGAGGGATGGTGAGGTGAAATTCAAGGTAAACAGAGGAGAAACTAAAAGAATAAGGAAAGAGCTGTTACCTTCAAAATTCCATTTTCATTCCAACTATTCACTATTCCATCCATATATGAGTAACTGACAAAGAAACATACAATCCCATCTGGAACAATAGATGCCATCTCCAGCAAAAGCCTCCCGTAATTTCGAACAACACCAAGATCGCTTCTCATGTCAAATTTGGTACTGACTGGAAGCTGATCACTGAAAGAAGAACCAATTTACATAGATACTAAGCAACAAACTAAAGTATTTAATAAAGGTGTCTAGATGTCTTACAAATTAAAAGGTGATAACAAAGCTGACAAGACAAAAAATCATGATTTGCCTTGTAAAATGCTCATAGGTTTTAGTTGAACTTTATACCTTCCACGAGTGAGAACCATCGGGCATATGCAATCTCTTGTTAAGGACATTGTAAAACTTCGACTGACAACTGGATGGAAATTAAGAAGACGGGGGTAGAGATCAATTGGACTCAGAGTTCCAGATGTAATGACAACTGACTGAAATCGATCAAATACAGGCTTTATGGCAAGAGAAGCATCATGGCAACTAAGCTGAAATACCAAATATATAGGAAAAAATCAATCAAATATTAAATTTGAAAAGCAAGAAGAACAGAACACAAAGTGGAAAACTTCAATGCATCCGCTACCAAAACTATAAAATTAGACCTAGTAACAGCAAAAAGACACATCTGCATAAGCAGGGAGATAGCTAATGGGAGAGCATATATAGGTTTAAACATATAAAAATTGAAGGATCAGAAACATCAACCCATTAGATTCATTACTTATGATGCTGGGAAAATAACAGAAAAACTAAAAGTGGCCCAGAACATAGATGTTTTTTTTTTTATAGGTAAGATGAAATTTTATTAGAAAAAGAAGAATCCCCTATGTGCACAAAGGATGCACATACAACAGATTATTGCATAGGACCTCAGAAGGGACATGTTAACATTAGAGTCAAACATCCATGCCATTTGTAGAATGGTGAAAGTTTGCTAACATATAAAGTGATCCCTAAAGGTAAAACAAAATGACAAAAAAAGAGAGAAAATGAAGCAAGGGGAAGAGGGGAGGGGGAACCAACCTGCAGCACAGGGTCAGGAATATGTGGCATTCTCTCATCAAAGGGTTCAATTATAATTGAAAAACCACGAGTGTACGTCCCTACAAGTGTTGCAAAGTCACATATTGTTTGGATATGCAAGAACTCATCAGTGTCGGTGATTTCTAGTGTCATCATCAGTGAATGTAGGCGATCATAACAAAACTTAAGTGTTTTTTGGTCAATTCCAGCATGGGTATTAATAGATGCAACAAAGCCAACAGGTCCCTCCTTCTCGACGTTATCAGTTTCCAGCCGCCCCTCTAGATATTGGACCAATCTACGTAAGACATGCAGAAAATGCTCTGCTCGGCGGATATTTCCAGGCACAGCCTCCTTCAGAATATCATCAGGTAAGGCAGGATTAGAGAGCCAGGTGTCCGTGACTGCATAGAGAAAGAAAGTCCAGCTCAAGACAACTAAGGACGTTATCAAAAAAAAAAAAAAATATTGGGTCTTGAGAATGAAATATTAATGTCAGCGCAATTTACATACAAGGTAAGTTTCCTCTTTGTGCCAAACCCTCAACAAGCCGATTGTACTCTGCACGCAATCTACCAGCATCTGTGGCCTTGAACCTTCCTACCATGTCAAACAATTTCATAAAAAAGCTGTATCAAATTTCAGTTTAAGATGAATCTATCAAGAGTAACCCATCCACTAATTCTTTTCTTTTCTTTTTTATGACAAGGAACCACAACAAGTCAGGGCCCTTCAGACCCACCCTTGGGTAGTAAACCCCAGATACACGATCCCACCCACCAGAATGTATCAAGTAATCCAAGGGAAGCTTCTAGTGGGAATTGAACCCAAGATGCCTGAGTCTATACAATAAGGGCCCCATATATCCGCAACATTTACAAGAGAATCTTTAATTTTCATGGAGCAAAATAATTATGAGCCTAATACATCGTATATAACAGCAAAACAGGAAGAAATAAAAATTTTAAGAAAAACACATACTTCTCAATCTCCTGACGCATTTTACTAAGATTCCTTCTGGCCCCTTCAAGTGTCTGCCTTCTCACACTAACACTAAGAGCTTCAATACAAACATTATCAATATTATGTGCCTCATCAAACACCACTACAGACTCCTTCTGCATTTCCTTGGATATAATCCCAGCTACCTTGGGATCAAGCATATATTGATAACTATAAACCACCACATTCGCAAATTGCACCATATGTCGTGCCAAGAAGTATGGACACCACCCTTTCTCCTTCCCGTATGACCTCAGATTCTGCAAAAATCGTTCAGCATCCAAATGATTTTGGAACTCTGATATTATTTGGTAAAAATGCTATCAGATTGCGACACATCACTAGAATGTAACGAATAATCTTTGCCATGTTAATATTTTAGATTACAGTAGACAACTCAAACACTACTCATCATAAATTAATAACCCTTTATTTTTATTTTTCTCCTTTATTTTTTTGATAAGTCATAATAATCCATTAATAATCAAAACCAATGGGCATAATCAGACTTCATTCCTTTGGGCCAAAATGGGGAAAATTTTGGCCAAGATAAGTAGATAACTCACATCTCAACAAAACACATAAAGACAAAAACAAACAAACAAAAAAAAATCCCAGTTCATTTCAACCTGCAAGGTATAAACCCCGGGAGGCAACACCGCGTTAGACCCTGCCTTCTCATACTCTTCAAAGAACTCACACGCGGGCACATTGGGGTTTGCCGCCGCCGTTGCCCTGACCCAACTGGCTGTCAATCTTCTGCAACTGGCGTCAACTGAGTCCCGATTCTCCGCAGCCAAAACACGTGAATTAACACAGAGGTTCTTGCGAGAAGAGAGCCCAACAGCAAGGATTCTAGCACGGTCACCGAGGTGAGTAGTCTGGTAAGCGTGGAGGAGCTTGAGTTCTGCATCTCGAAACAACTCACAAATCAACCCCAATTCATTACTTAAAATCACAAAAGCAAACCAATGCCAATTCATTTCTACTCACAAGACATAAACCCCATTTTCCAACAAACTTTCTTATTTCATTAGCACCCAAAATAACTCAAATATCAACCGAAACACATACAATACAAAAATTCCCATTTCAAATCAACCAAAACATGAGACTTAAACTAACAAAAAGCAAACCAATCCCAATTCATCTCCACCTTTAAGGTATAAACCCCATTTTCCAACAAACTTTGTTCATTCCCAATCATCCAAAAACAGCTCACAAATCAACCAAAACATATACAACACAAAAATCCCATTTCAAATCAACCAAATTCATTTCCACCCACAATATGTAAACCCCATTTTCCAAAAACAACTCAGAAATCAACCAAAACACCAAAAGATCCAAACTTTAAATCACCCAAACCCCATTAACTTCAAAATCAAAATTCAATATTGTACCTGCGAGTGTCTTCTCCATCTCGTGAACCGTGCGTGTACAATAGATGAGCTTGACGGGGTTGTTGGGTTTAGAGAGAGTATAGCTTGTGATGAGAGAAAGGAGAGCTATTGTCTTGCCCGTACCAGTAGGCATTTCGAGGAGGCAGTGACCTTTGGCATCCAGAGCTCGCTTGAGTTCAACCATGTATGCGTATTGCTCTGGGTATATGTGATCGTAGGGAAAGTACACTGTCACATCTTCAATATCGAACTTCATGTTGTTGTTTTCAGGGCTTTTGGGGTTTGGGGGGTTTAGAGAGAGAGAGAGAGAGTGTGTGTGTGAAGTTTGGGGCTTTGAATCTTGCAGACCTGTTTGCTTGCTACTACTTCTATAGTACGTGTTTCTTTCTTGTACTTTCTTTTGAGCTATTAAGGCTATGCCACTTCTAGTTGTTAATTTGTTGAAGCGACTTTTGTGTCTTGAAGCCATATCCATCTCGTCGTGTTATTAAATGTTTTCGTAACGAATAAGAAACGTGTTACGAGAAGTTTTGTTAAGGCGTGGAAGTTGTAAACTCGACATTTTTAGTGCGGAAATATTTGTTACGACGATGAAGAAGTTGTGCTGTCGAAAATCTTTCGCCACAACATATATTTTTTTTAGTAATAACGTGGTCAACATTTTCGTTAGGAAAAATATTTTTCTTGAGACTACTTTTTTTACGACCTAACAAGTCTAAAATCGAATTTTTCTTTTTCTTTTTCTTTTTTTGAATCACAAATTTATAGTCAGACATAATTTTCGTTCAAAACTTAATTAAATGACTCAATGAGTCAACTTATAAACCTTTTGGACTTTACGAAATCAACCTTGGGAGTTGGGTCACATAATCCAAATCTTCAATAGCTCATCCATACATGGCCCGTTATGTTTAACTGTTTAAGCTGAACTGTGACACCTTTGAAAGCAATGTGTTAAGAAGAGCTGGACAATTTTCTTCTTACTCTATGACTATGAGACTTTAATAAAGAGAATCCCAGTGATATTTTTTTTTTTTTGTTCTTTTTAAATTTTACAAACAAGTGCAACATGTTACATTACATCTTTTTCTAGTAAAATATTGCAGTGCAGCACCAGTGTGCTCACCCTCTCAAAAGGGTAGGATGGAGTTCTTTGTTGTCCTATACTATACCCTTAGGCTGATACCTTATAAAGAGTGACCTGACATAGTGTGGGAGTAATAGAACCCTAACTTTTCACTTTTTATGCCTTTGGTTTAGAGTCTTTAGAATCTTGACTAAGGTACTATGCATACATTCTTTGCTAGTAAAAAGTAACAGAACTATGGCCAGTTACTTCTACGCACTGATGACTGAAGTGTACTTGCAGTTCTAGGTATAAATTCTAACAAATAAGCCTGGTAATGAAGCCAACCAGACAATCAAAATACATGAGGGAAAAAAACTCCTATATACAATGATCAGATGACCAACTTTTCATTCCTCTGTTGGTGTGTTGGATGCCAGGCCCTTGATCACATGCCGACATTGAAACCTGTCAAACAATGTCAGACAAATGACTTTTAGAAATTATGGATTACTTGACTTCATGGTTTATCTTGCTAACTAACATAAATTGATACTAGCACCCAAAACCAGGCAAGTTTGGTGTGTTGGAGATTGATCAAATGCAAATCTGTTTCAATTGGAAGTCACTAAATCCTAGAACAAAGGTAGAAAAAATGGTAAAGATTTTCTGAGATTTTACTTACAGCAACCTCATTTTTACATAATTATGGTAAACCTTTAGAAATAAGTGACACTGCTAAAGAAAAGATAACATAAGGTACACCTTAAATCCATTGGCTAATGCAAAAATAGGATTGGTCAAAAGGGCATTACTTGTAGTAGACTGATCTCCACAAAGTTAAGTTCAAAATAAAAAAGTTGAATGAGAGATAATAAAGCATTGTGGTCTCAGAGCAACACTCAGCAGAAACTTCAAAGTAAAGAGGATAGATGTATAATAAATCTCATGGCTTCAAAATTTAACACCATCAATACCAGATTAAATCATCTGAAGTAGAATCTGTCAAACTGGTGGAGCTCCCAGTTTGTTCTGCATGATCCAAGGAACCCATTTCCTGATCTTGGGTTCTGCACTTAAACCGTAGTCTGAAAGGCACAATCTGCAACAAAAATACCTTCTTTTTAAATCCTACCTTATTAGTTATCAAGTAATACTAAAAACATAAACATGCATATAATGTAGGAAGGTCCTCATGTAAGGAAGCCACAAGATACTTGCAAAAATGCTAGCAGCTATAGGTTCAGTATGCCAAACTCATCTCATGTTCTCTGATTCTTGCACTAAGACCAGAATCATAGATTGTCTGTATGAATGTAACCAGAAAATTGATAATGCAATTGCAAGCAATATTGAATGTGACTTACTCTCTATTCTTTTTCATCTTTAAAAAGAGAGATATCAGATACCATGAAAACATTGCTTTGATGCTGTCAAGGTCAGACACACGTGTATGCGAGATGAGTCCACATAAAAGATTTTTATAATTCAGCTTAAAATTAATTATTCTTTCTACATGATCAGCTAATGCAATAATCTTGACAATCAAAACAGACTGATGCTTTCAATAACACAGATTGAATTCATACAACTATCATTAAGATAGTGATAAGCATCTATATCATTGGAAACAGGATCTGCTATCTAACCCACTCTATAGAATTGTTCTGTCCAATCCACAGCACAAACATATTTCCATGAGGGTAAAAAAACTGTTTTTTACATGCAACAACAATAGTGTCATATTTCCTACTCCAAATAGGACTCTCTTCAACAATCTATAATCGAAATTTAATAGCATCAAGCACCCATAGCACATAACACCCTCTCTACTTAAAGTACAAGTAATAAGAACAGTGAGCTTCAACCAATAGAATTGTCACCTTTTTGCTGTATTTGAAATCACGTTTGGGAAGAAAATGCAAAGGCAGGTTGAAAGAAGAGGGAGCTTTAACCAATAGAAACAACTTACTGGGACCTATAAAAAGACCCCCAAAAAAAAATCACTCTTTCATTTTTGTAAAGTAAAAAAAAAAATTGACAAAAATAAGACAAGCTCACCCAACTAACTAACTACCTGGATAGGAACCAGACCCAGCACCCTTTGTGATCAGCATCCGAATAGCCTGTCAAAGATATATGAAATAATTACAGAGTTTACCTCCAAACTTGTTTGGAGGAATCTCCACCAACCCATTATTGTGACTATTTATAAAACCCTTTATGTATATTATTTAAACAAGTCGCATAACACATTAAACAAATATGTGACTAAATGTACACGTGAATACTGTGTTCTAAAATAATAAGAATTTCAACAACTTAGAAGTGGAATTAGCAACTAAAGAACCTTTCTTGAAAGCCCATCTGCCACTTTGCTTTTAGTGAAATCAACTTCACCTCTACCATTACCAACAACAACAGCATTTCCATTTGAAAAGCACAACTCATAAACATGCTGAGGCCGAATAGGACTAGCTCCAAGAACCAAAATGACACCTTGGATGTTATAAATCTCTGTCGTAATCAATTTAAGCGCGGTTCGAAGATTGGAAACCGTGTTCATCAGTTTCTCGAGTCGTTTTATTCCATGCTTGATTTCCCTCATTCTAGCAACGTTGATTCTTCGCGCCTTTATATCGGATTGCGTAAGAGCCGTCTCCTAAAAAGGTTATTATAAGCTCTTTAGAGCATAGAATTGAGAATTTTTCAATGCAAAATTATATAATTGAAAGTTGAAACTAGCCTGTGTGTTCAGCTAAGATTACCAATTCTGTATACTCGGTATGAAATGTATCGAATTCGAGACTCATATCCTGCAATATTCTGTGTAGGAAAAAAAAAATGATTTTCCTGTCTGATTTTCCTGCACTTTCTGAGCAGCCAAACAGAAAGTGTTTTCAAAATTGGGGAGGGAGGGACTTACGAGGGGATTTGCTGGTGCATGTAAAGAACGAAGCCTACGACGTCGTTGATGACGTGGAAGTTGACGGAGCCGTCTATTGAATCTGCCGTCGTCTCGATCTCCGTGTACTCCATCGTTACTGACCGAGAGAGAGAGAGATCTGAAACTACGTTTTGGGCTCTGTGATAAATTTGAAAGATGAGGTTTCCGCGGGAGTGGTCCTGATTTGCAAATTACAATAGTTAATGGGCTTAAACTGAATTTTTTTTTTTTAAATAAGAAAAGAAAAGGAAAAGGGGGCCCATACGGCCCAACTAACTGAACACAGATTTTTTGAGTATGCCAATAAGGTGAGCAACCGAATATGATTGCAATACAAAATCAAAAGTAGACATGTGTTCATATCGTGTCTGGTCCAGTGCACTGGACCTAATACAATTGCAATACGAGATTAAAAATAGATATGTGTTCGCATCGTGTCTGGTCCAATGCACTAGACCGAATATGATTGCAATACGAGATTAAAAATAGACACATGTTCGCATTGTGTCTGGTCCAGTGCACTAAACCTAAACCGTATCCTTTCACAAGTTATTAAAATGATAAGTTGTGACTAAAACATCACTTTTATATAAGTTCATTACATTACATCACTTTTATTATGTGCTAATCACCACAAATCATTGGAAATCAATTTATATATATATATATATATAGGCTTGAGCTCTAATTTTAAAACCTGGTAATGTTTGGATAAAGTATTAGGTATTTAGGCTTCCTATAACTCTTATCCACCATTTCTATCTCATATCTCACCCCCTCATATTATTAATATTTCTTGTGATATGAAAATTTCAAATTCTAAAATGTTTTATAGTTCAAATATTATGAATTGTAGTGGCCTTTAATAGGAATGATTTAGGTTTCAAAATATAAATGATATTTGGGAAATTTTCCAAAATCCAATCACCTTGCAAGATAATTTAAAATCATTGAAGAAAATGAACCTCACTTCTGACATAACATTATATGATACTCAAGAAGACTACAAACAATTTATACATAAATACTTCATTACAATAAAGATTTTATCTGTGTGAAATCTGAATATGCTGTCCCAGCACCTAGGTAAAAAACTATGGCTAATTAAACTCATCCTGACTAACATTGTGTAAAAGATACATAAACCATGTAGCAAAAACGAGGCTTTGGAACCTGCTATCCCAATTAAACTGACAAAAGTAACATATATTATCTTCCCTATTGCAACATCACGTCCTTTTTTCGTATTTTTATTGATAAGTTATACACGCACTGTAGTAGGGTTTGAAGTTTGAACCCACAAGTTCTTGCAACATCAGCTGTTCCTCTAAACTCGAAACACCAGTTAAGGTTGTGATGGTAGGAGAATCTCAGCTTCCCTCAAGGGTCATTTCATCAGCAATTACTATTGGTCAGCCATCACCAATTGGAGAATCTATGAAACAAGAAAAGGAGTTCTCGTATACCATCTGGCAAATATCAACTAAGCAGGATTTCCTTTGAAGTTTACGAGTAAACAAGGTACCACCCAAAGATGAAGAGCGTGGCCTTGTTGGAAGTTATACACCATACCGTCTTAGAGCTTTGCTTAAAGTTGGCATTACATTATATGCTTGGTATGATCTTCTAAGCTCAATGATGGAACCCACCTGACAAACAAATGTAAGGCTTATTAGATAAATTGCATGCATCAGGCAACCATACAAACCATTTAGATAAGGGCAAATAACTGTGATAAACAAAGCAACTAATGGATGTGGATGTGCCAAGACTATGGGAGCATTCAAGTCAAATTTGCAACTCCAGGAGTGAAAAGAAATATGGCTGTGGGCAGGAAGCAAAGATTTACAATCATGTTCATAAATGATTTTATTTCATGCCTAGATCCGATTGATTTATCTAGAGTCTGTTTGAAACAACCAGAAACTAGGTCAACTGATGATAAGTGTAGAGTCAGTTTAGAGTTTTAATATATGTGGTAATTTAATAAGAATTGTATAGAGGTTGAACATCCTCGCAAAATGCATTAAATGGTGCATCTTCTAAATCAGCATTAGTTGATTTTCAGAGGAACCACTGTATCTCGAGAATTCTACATAGTGTGGCAAAGTGAGCACATGCATATCTACAGGCACCAGGGCCTAAAGTTTGTAAAGTTGGTGCTATACTTACAATGATCAAAACAGATGTAAACCCAATTGCAAATCCTGCATTTATACGGCGCAAGTAATGATCTAGTATGGTTGATGTAGTTGCCAACAAACTTAACAACAGGCCTCCTGTGCAATGTCCACGAAAGAATAGCCAAAAACCAGAAAGCAAACCAACAAATATTAAGTCAACAACCGCTATTTATATTTGAATAAAGTTAAAATTGTATATTGTGTTACTTTGAAAGAAATACATACCCCAAAAACGTGTTGATGCCTGAATCTTTGTAAGGTATTCTATGGTAGCCTTCCCAGGTTTTATGTTTGGTATCCTTGCACCCATCTTATTTAAGTAATCAGCAATTTCCTTTGGCAAGTTGGCCTGGACAGAATTACAATTTAAGAGATTTACAAAGATAAACTGAAGGGGTGCAATCCACAACAAGGAGTTACAGTAACAATCATCTCAATTTTTGGATGATTGTAACACTTCAAATCATGGGGCAGCTTAACAATATATAATAGATTCCAATGTTTTAATTAGTATAAAATGATAATCAATTAAGTAAAACTCATGTCATAGTAGATCAAGGTTAGAGAGGTATCCTCATCCCACATACTAAGAACTTGTACTTCTCAATACCCCTACAAGATATTTGGAATCATTGATGGTTCTATATTCTGTTTCATATGATTATAATGATGTTGAAATGGCATCTTGCAACTCTTTATTTCTAGATATTCATATAGAGATAAGATAAAATCAAAATTTTAACAAGCTAATTTATTCATTTGCATGCCTCAATCATATTTACATTGTGGCAACATAGAAGGTGCATGCACATGGAATAGTAGAACATAAAGTTAAGAAGAAACTTACAATGTCAAATATATTAAATAAGAAGACAAAAAACGCATATATTGAATAGTAAACCCAAGGCTCTGCACCAAGAGAAGTTTCAGGGTTCAATATCTCCTTCACATGCTCCCAGAAAGGTGATCCAAGGAGACTGCCAAATGAATAGCTGTGTTAGTAGTATATCCTTTATAAGACACATAAAACTGACGAGGAAGAAAACATTTTCTTTTTCTTTTTATTTCTTTTTTTTTTTTATCTGTGGTCTGAATAATAAGCAGTGATCAAGGCAGCTAATAATACGCATCCATGAAAAATGAACCAGAAAAGGAGGCTTCAACTTTTAAGGCATAAATATAGACAATGGGTTCTCATCCCCTCAAGATGCAAAATGCACATATTACCTTGCAAGAATGCTGGGAAATCCCAAGAGGTAAGTGGCAGTAAGAACAGGCTGCATTCCTGATGGATTAATATTAAAAGGAATATAGGGCTCCACTTCAGTGATTGGGGAGTCATCTCTGTCCAAAACATGGAAAGACAGCAAGCAAAGATTGTCAATGAACCAATTACATTACCGGATACCATTATTTAGTGCTCGAGCAAAAGCATATGGTGAGAACAACTTCCACTAGATTGTTAGCTAATGCATATTATTAGTCAATGTTCACGCAACCAAACATACAACATATGATATTAGTAACAAACACATCTCTCTAGCAGAACAATAGAGCAACTCTTTCCAAAATAATCTCATCAGGCAATATTGTGGGAAAAAAAACTAGGATAAAGTCAACTTGTGTAACCTATATTTGTTTTAGAAGAAAGAGACCTAACTTTTGGACAGAAACAATGGTATTACCTTGCAGCAGAAGCAAGTTTGAAACCGTAATACTGCAGCTTAATTTTCCTGCAACCTTCTGTTACCACAACTGCCCACATAGTGACCACTGTGAAAATACCCAACACTGCAAGTACATAGGGCCACCAACTGACAGCACTTCCTGCAATATATTGACAAGCTTGTAATCAACAATGTCACCTTCTACTGTAATTAAAATCGAAGGTACAATTTCTTGCTATGCTCTATTTGTTCAGCATAGAACATTTTCGTTTTTTTGGGGCGTGTGGTACAGTTGAAATCTCAGTCATTGGAAAACTTTTTCCACAGTCAATGGAAAATAACCCAAATGAGGGATAAAATGTTTTAGAAGCATAAAACATTTTCTGTGGCTTCCCTTCTACACAGAATAGACCACAAAATGCTTTCATCTCAACAGTAAGCCTCTCTCTCTCTCTCTCTCTCTCTCTCCCACGGATTTTTTTTTGCATTGGATTTCTTCTCCATCCCCAAGGTTTTCAATCTCGTTTTCAAAGACAAAATAAGGTAGGGGATCAATGGCATTCGCTTTTCTGTTAAATTTGTGAAGTTATTTTATGTGGGTTTTTTATTTAGAGAGTTTTTCATTGTTCAGGGTCAGTCTTTGTTTGTGGGTTCATGGGTTTCTGTTTATTTATGGTGATTGATGAATGGGTGATTGTGCAGTGTTTGAATTTTTATTCTACTTTGACAAGATAAATCTAACTTAGGAAGTTGCAACAGAAATTAAGTCATGACCAACAAAGACAAGCTTGACCTTCTCTCATTAAACTATAAAACATAAGACTAGATTGAATATGTCAAACATTATTCTACACCTAGAAAAAAGGGAAGTGGGAAAGGTACATGATATTCAAAAGTTCAAAATATTGATAGATTTAAGTTCATCTTGTCACATACCTGAAAGCTGAGACAGCATTTTGTATAATGTTTCTGTGTAGCCCGTCAATATTCCCACACATATAATTAGAGATGAACCTTGACCTGAAATACGCATAACAGGTCAGACTAGAAGAGAGGATTACATCATACAAGATCAGACAATGTTCCTAGTTACATGTAAAACCTGAAAGTACACAACAATCTTAGGTGTCTACTTATTTATTTAATTATTTCTTTTCCTTTGGAATGGAAGTGAACAAAACAGGAAAACAGAGTATCTTTTTCATCTTTGGAAGGCATAGTCTCAACCAGAGAGGTCCAATGGACTAGATCAACCAGAACTGGCAATACCAGCATATCCAGTTGATGTATGCCCTTCTAAGACAAAAGACTTCGCAATAAAAGATGCTGACAACCTCAGCAGAAAGGAAAAACAAAAAGGAAAGATGCTGGGAGTTTGAAGGAATCACTAAGCAAGTGATTCTGTAACGAAATCAAATATTGGAGAGAATGAAAGACACAGCAGCACAAACCCCTCCAAAGAATAGAATGATCAATAAAAATGTAAATCAACATGTCATGAATAATACCAAATCCAGATTCTGATATGGTATCACAGATCCATGTTGTAGTCATTGCACCACAGACCAATAAAAGACTTGTTATCATCACATGCTTGACCCTGCAAAATCCATAAAATTGTAAGCCCCAAAAGAAAATCTCTTTCAAAGAACAAAGAAATGAATAATCATCTTGGCCAAGAGCCTTGTAGCTCAGTGGCACTGACTAGTTCTCCTATGGAGAAATTGGGATCAAATCCCCCCCCCCCCAACACTTGTTGTAAGCAAAAAATAATAATAATAATAATAATAATCATCTTGTTGCTACCATGTTAACACAATCACCTAACTGTAACCAAAATCAATACACAGACTCTAGGTTGAGGATTGCATACATTGAATATAGCATAGATATTAACCATCAATTAGAAAGGTTAATATTATACAGTAAAGAAACAAAGATTAAGACATGCAAGGTGCAGTTGTGGATAAAGCAATCCCAAAATCTTTGATATCAGGAAGAAAATGTATGGTCAAATCCTCTTTAGAGTATTTTGCTTCCAACTTGTGAAAGGACATTGATTTCTGCTTTCGGATCCTAGTGAGATAATTGAAATCCTATACTATTGTTGAAAATGATTTCTTCCCAGCAAATTACCTATGACTAGCTGCATAGATTGAATATGGAAGTGAGTAGCAAGCAACTATCACAGCCTCCAATATTGCAAAGCCAAGAGACATCCACCATCTGAAATGGATCAGAAATTGATAGGGTTTGCAATCTTTAAAATACATTTATGAAAACAAACACTACAAAATTGCATAGCAAAGACTTGCTCACTGCTTGAGATGAATAACTAGACACACATATAACTCTTAATCTTCTCATGGCCATCTAAGCCTTCTTTCCGCAGCTTTACTAAGGAGGGAATAACATGACAGAGCACCTGTGCATCAAGTTCACAAAATTCAGCACAAATATTGTATAACATATATCTAGAAGAGAGCATATAAAAGTAGAAATCTGCATATTTTTGAAAAAAGTCTATAAAGGTAAATTATAGTACATATGAAAAAACAAGCATCTAGGTAATATGTATATATCTCATGGCTGAAGAAATGCAGCAAACCTGCATGATAATTGATGCTATTATCTGAGGACTGATCCCAAGCTGGAAAAGTGACAGCTTAAGCTCTCCTGTGAAATCTCCAAGTTCATCTGCCAGAAGCAATATTAATGATCATACACGTGTATGAATTGAGAAAAAAACATTTGAAGTTATAATAAATGATGGCATTGATATTTCCATGGTTGCAAAAACAAAGTTTTTGTTGAGTCATGGCATGGGAAATCACATATAGATTTTTTTTTTTATCAGGAAATCGCATATAGATGTTAAATAGTATATATAGACATCATAAGCATATATAAATATATACATGCACGCATTTACTTTTGTAACTTACCAACAGATCCTGAGACAAAGCTGAGGTAATCTTGAGGTACCAACCTTCTATCAAATCCAGGCAAAGGAATGAAATATCCAACACGACTAATTATAATTAGTACAGCTGTCACAAATAACCTACGCCGTATCTCACTCTTAAAAAATGACTCAGCAGCATTATTGAGGACAGAACTCAAGCGTACAAAATCCAGAAACCTATTTTTAAACATTTTAGGTATGTGCTGTACAGTCTTAAAGTTATTGGTCTCAAGCAAACTAAAAGTATCTCCCCCATCATCAGGCTTAAGTGGAACGACTTTAAAATTTTGAGACTCTGTAGATGTTGCATCAACATTCACATAGTCACTTCGGAGCTGATCTGAGAAATTAACAGAGAATTTTTTGTTTGCTTTGGAGAAGAAAGGCTTGTTTGGCAACAGGAAAAGCCTTCTGTGGGATTCCAAAGGATATCTCTTAAGGGTAACTGGGGTTTTAGCAAACAGTGGATGACAAAATTGCAGACCACGTTCTGCATGTCCACCTGCAATCAGATGAAATAGTTGCACAATAAGCCCAGATATAAAAATATATGTATGCAGTGTACAAAAGTCATCCAGGAAGCTATATTATTAATCACTGTGAAGCCAATGGGTCACATAGCTAGCGATAGAGCATTTAATTATACGAAGCAAAACATTCCGAGAGAGAGACCTCAAGAAAAAGTATTTCAACCTAAGCGATTAGGATGACATATGATTGCTGACACCATGCTTCCAAAAATAACAACTTCAATTGAAGACTCCAAATAATCTAAATGTGCCCTTTTGATTCCTTGTAACTTAAATTTTGAATACAAATTTGAAGAGCAAGGCCATTTGAACAAGTCAGAACATTCCATCTGGAACTAATGTATAACTCTTATAGTGCATTCACACAACCCACAATGAACAATAAATCCCATGACTGAAATTATGAAATATATAAAAATGAATAGCTCTAATGTGAAATTTCCCGTGTTAGGATTTGCTCCATATCCCTTTAATGTTCACAAAGATGAAACATTATTTGGCACAGAAATCAACTCCAGCGTGCAATGCTGAACACAATCAAAATTCAATGTAGCAATCATAATTTTTCTCATAGTAACCTTATACATGTGTACACATCCTGTGTACTTAATGTGTCTTCTCCATATCAATCAAAGTTACTACTTGAAAAAAATAAATAAATAAATAAACAATTTTAATCAAAGTATCAATCTTTTGGACCTAACAAGAGCACAAAATACATACATGCACGCAGAAATAATTCCCATACTTTCACAACTGCAGTTCAACTTCAACCAAGTTTCCAAGTGCAACACAATTACCAAAACCCAACAACCACTATCACAAAAAAAAACAAAAAAGACATTTTTCTTGAACCAAAACTATCACATACACAAAAACACAAACACATGTCACGCCCAAGAAAAAAGCACCCAACCACATAAAAATTCAAGAAATTACATCTAAGAATGACACCCACTTCATTTCTTATTGAAAACATGACATAATCAAGTCAAATAAACACAATGAAACATGAAATTTACAAACTTTTCTTTTCCTTTCTCTTCTTTGCTTTTATTTTCTGTACTTTTCCTTGGTTTTCTCAGGAAACAAACGCAAATGAAACATAAAAAATGAACAACTGACCTGAAATTTTGGTGGGTTTTGTGAGAAAGAGTTGGGGATGGAAGTGATGCGAGCTGAGCAGAGTTGCCTCCATGAGCGAGTGTCTTGGAACACACACGGAGAGAGTGTCCTCGAGTTCGAATATACTATGCTTCAAGCTCTAGTAGTACTATCTTTTAAGTGTCGGAATCGTCTACTTTGTTGCTTATGTTTTATACTTTGTGACTTTAATTTTTATTGGACCACGTTTGACTATAAGGTGGTTGATGCGAACGTGGCATAGCGTGGTTGGGTGTCGTTTGTTAAGCTGCAAGGTCTCGTGGAACGAGGTTCTTTTTAAAAAATAAGATTTTAAAAATTTGAGTAGGTTAATATTTTATTTACTAAATTTTGAAAATTTGGGTTTTAAAGGTCAAAAGATTTAAAGAAAAAAAAAACATCAAAATTCATATTTTCAAGATACAATTTAGGTTTCTCGTGATTGCTCATAAGACACACTCATAGACACGTTCACATAACACAAGTGGAATTTCTAGGTTGGCTTTTCATACTATTTGTCACGACTCTGAAAAAGTTTAATCACGTTTATGGGATGAGTTTAGTAACCTAATATGTTATCTTGCTTTTTCCTTCTATCATGCTTTTTGGAAATAGACTTTTGAGATCTGTTGCGAAAACGTGATTTTTAAGGTCGAATTGGATTTTATTTCATGCTTTGTGGTTTTTGCCAAACACATAAAACATGAGTTTCCAAATGGATATATGTTATATTAAAAAATAATTAGTCAAGTTATAATTGGAACTTTTCGTAATTATTATAAAACTCATATCGATCTAGTATAAGTTTGATTTGAGACTCAACTGATAGCCGCGCAATAAACATACTTAAGAATAAGAAAAAAAATAAGAAATCTACACCAATAGAAACCTATTGGTGGGATTGAATCTCGCCTATACCAAAAAAGAACTATAAAATTCAAATTCTATCGTATTTATGTATAAAATAAAAAACTTTTTAGTGACCATTTTTTGTTTGGTCAAAACTAATCCCACTAAATATTAAAAAAAAAAAAAAAGGTTTTTAAAAGAAAAATAACAAGGAGGACATAAAGTTCATTAACCAATTTTAAATTTGTCAATGATTCCACGTTTATATTTTTCAAAATCCGTACATGTTTCTACTATAATTGTCTTTAATTTCTCCCAAAACTCATAACCATTTTAAACTCTTATCTATCCTTCTATACTTTTAAGTATCATCATTTCAAATTATATTCTCATTTTTTTTTTTTTTTTAAAAAAAAAGGAAATAACGAAAGGGAGATATTTCTTTTGCTAGGTAAATAGGGGGAGGGGATGTGGAAAACGAGAGGGAGATCTTATGCTGTTATTATTTCATTGCATTACTTGACCAAATACAATTAACAGCACAGAAATAAGACAAGAGCTTCTGCCTAGCTTCAGCTTTATGAATTATTTTGGTACAATAGAGCCACTTTGAGCTAGTATGTCCATTCCTTTGGAAGAAATATCTCTGGTGAAGAACTTTGATTTTGCGAAATAACGCAACATTGTGGTGGTAACTCCATGCCATTCTTATTTATGTTTGAATTGCAATCTATACCTTTGGTACTAGCATTGGTATCTGAAAAATCAAGTCTGATGTTAGTGATAAATCAAACACAATGAAAAAAAAAATCCTAATGAAGATATTAGAAGCAGAACCTTGCCGAGGTGGTATTTGCAAGCCTAATGTATGCACGTTGAGATTGAGAGCTTGAACCACACGAGAAGGGAGGAGAACAGGAGAGCAGGCTGCACAGTAATAACAAAGTGTCATTGTAGAAATGGGTCACATAATTTTCACATTGACATTAGGGGAAATAAAATTGATGGAGATATTAATTTGTTCGAACTCATGACCTTGCCTTCAATCTTACTCTTACAGAGAAAGTATCATTTAAGTTAAAATTCATTGGAAAAAGAAAATACTGATGTACGATTTATTTTAGATAATAGATATATGTAACATCACTCTCTCGATTTATAAGTTCCACATCTATGTGAAAAATGTGTTATGTATATGGCCAAATAATTAATTATGGTTCAACTACTTTGTCAGTCAAACTGATAATTTGACAACATTGGACAACAAACACACGTACAATTAATTGAAGTCGAATTCTACACATTGTTGCTTGCAAGGCACATATACCTTTCAAAGACTCTATAATACAGTACTCAATACACCCTTTTAAAATAGATTCAATATTATTGTACCTGGCTTCTTAGTTGGTTGGAAATTGGTGTTTGCCCTTTGTGGAAGAAAAACGCCAGTACCACATGATCTTCGGCCTGATTCCAGGAAAATAGCTTGCATTCCAGGTCCCCCAGATGCCCAATTAGGCCCATTTTTGGGTCTATGATGTGGTCTCGAGCTAGATTTAAAATGCTGATGACACACATTAATCTTAACAGTTACTAAAGATATCAATTTTCACATTTTGAAAAAGTAAAAGGATAAGAAAACTGACTACTGACTAATAACTATTAACACTTATCCAAAAAAAAGAAAACATGACCATCAAATTGAAACATTAAAAGCACTAGCTTACCTGTTAATTATATTGGAAGATTCTTGTACTGACAGCAAGTTAAATAAGTAATTTGAAGGTGAACAGTAATTAGAGGTTTTGGCTTTCTTAATAGATGATAGAAAAATAAGAAGAAGATAGAACAATTGAGCATATCAACTACATTCAAATTTCTAGATCAAAAAAAAAAAAAAAACTACATTCAAATTTAAAATATATTAGGGTTACATTTGATTGTTTGAGTTAATTAATTCTCATCAATTAAATTACCAATTATGACGCTCCCACCAAAAATGCATTCCCAAAACAAACTGTTGATTTACTCCAAAATAAATTGACAGTTGCAAGAATTGCAAAACAGTAAGGCAATGTGCCTCAATCCCCCAAAAAAGTGAAAACGAGTGATACTGTACTCTCACCAAATGAACTTCCAACGGAAGACAGGTTGAATTTTATTTTTTCACCCAAAAAATATTAAAGATATGATATTTATATTTATTTATTCTAGCCCTGGAATCAAAACCAAACCGGAAAATCATCTTCTCTGTTTTTTTTATTTTTTATTTATAAAGATCTTCTCTTTTTAAAAATGAAATTGAGAGAGTCTATTTTATGGTTTAGATAAAATATTACAGATCTAACAGTGTACTAATTGCTACATTATTTAAAATTTTAAATGATGTAGCAGTTTGTACACCATTAGATCCAAGAAATAAAATTTGAACTATAAAATGAACCAATGAAGAGATTGTCAAATGAAAATGATCCTATAAAACCATATTATAAATAAATAAATAAATAATTATTCTCTATAAATTTGCATCATTCAAATTTCAAATGACCTTTTTTTTCTTTTTCTTTTTTCTTTTCTTTTTTGCTTCTCAAAAAGTTGGGAGAGAAAGAAGCCTACCATATATTCTTCACTATTGATTAGTGTTTAGTATTTTCTTTCTTTTTCTTTAGTTCAAATAACCACGTCTCTTACATCAAAACATCAAAGTATGTATCGCTAAGCTTCAAATAATAGTCTGCTGGGCAATTCATATTGCCTAACAATGTCTATATGTTCTATAAGCTCTGTACTCAATCAAAATCTTCACACTTCAAAACAACAAAATCCTAACGAATCATATTCTTTAACCCAATTTTCAGTAGCCATAACAACAAGGACAAGAACCAAAATTTTAATCCAATTCCCTCATGCTAGAATTAAGAAGTACCTGTGGAAGTGACTCTCCAGGAGATTTACGACGATGATGTTGTTTTTGGTGGTGTTGGTGTTGTAGTTGTTGCCTCATATTCACCTAAAAAAAACACAGAAGAACTTCAATGACCAACAAAATTGCATTCAAACTATAGGTAAAGTACTCTAGCTAGGACATTAATTCATGAAGAACCAAGAAAGATATAGAGAATGCAAAACTAGTTTGAAACATAAACCTTTACATATACCATGAAAAACAACAAATCAATATAAGCTATAGATTAAGATCACCATGTAATATCTATATAATATAGGACGTACCTTTGTGTCACATGCCTCATCTAGGACATGTGAAGGTAACCACAACATTCCTTCATCAAAGCCAACTCCCCCATCCTTTGCATCCATTAGAGAGAAAGAGAAGGAGATCGAGAAAGTGAGAGAGACAGACAAGCTTTATTAGTTTCAGACTTTCAGTTCCTTGTTCTTGTTTCTTGTTCTGGAATGAGTGAGAGAGAGGCTTTTAAGCTCCAACTTCTAACCTGTAACATAACTAAAATATATATTTGTTTTTTATATAAAAAAACTAAAATAAGTTTTTACGTGGAGAAGATATGGGCTTCGAGAGAGAAACATTTCCACGCGCTTCTTGAAACGCGTAATCATTGTTTTCCACTTAGTTGTAAGTAAAACGACGACGTTTGTATAATGCGTTCTCAACACTCGCTAAATATCGTCCCAAATTATTAACGAAGCTAAATGCACAAATTAGCCTTGATTTGCGACTAAATTTACGCACAGTACCATTTTAGTTTTACGTTGGCGATTCTAGAATGTAAATAGTTGTGGGAAGTTTACCAATATGGCCCTGAACAAAAAAGTAGAAAGATTTCTAAAAATAAAAATAAATGTTTTCCTGCTTTATATTTCTTAGTATTTACACATTTTAAGTGTAACATTTTTTTTTTCATATATGCATTTTTTTAAAAAAAAATTTCATATATGCATTATGAGTGGTGCGTAATCATTAGTTTATGAAATTATTTATCCAATCAAAAATTCATTTTTATGGATTCGAGTTAACTCAATTAATAAAATCTTTTATTATCGAATAAAGGGTTTTAAATCAAATCCCAACTTATACCAAAACAAAAATTATGAATGTCTTGGTCTGATAATAAAGAATAATCGTCATGAAACAAGCACTTAGATTCAATTCATATCATATCTTAAAAAAAAAAAAAAAAAAAAGTAAATAAATAAGACTATCATTTTAGAATATTTAGACTTTAGAACAAATTTAATAATGCTTCACAAAAATTTGGGTAACAAATATGAACCTTTTTTTATTTTTTATTTCTTCAAGCCTATATCCAAAATTGTCAATTTACACCATTATGAAATATTTTTGCTTTTGGAATGTAATTCAACAACATTCACACCAAATAATTTGATTCAATTTCGAAAAAAAAATGGATTTAAAACTTAAAAGTATCAATTGCAACTGATTTTTCTAGTTCGAACGCCTACCTAAAAGTAGCAATACATTGGACTCCAGGTCATAGCTAACTCATTTATTAATATAGCTAGAAACTCAATTTTTTTCAAATCCATGCTTCACAATGAAATCTTTTGACTGATTTCATGCTGGTTTTCCCAACAAAATGTTAAGAATGGATCATAGGGAGGTACTAGTTATCTAAATTTTTACGTAGAATGCAAGCCTGGTCAGTAACCAGATATACAATTATAGGTATTCTGGTAGTTTGGTGCTAAAACAACGGACATTTGTGACATTTAGGAGATCTAAGCCAATAATAAAACATGGATGTGGACGTAAACGTGGGGAGGTTGGGTTCGGTAAACCCCTCTCTCTCTTTGGTTGTTGCAGGGTTGCAGTTATTCTTCACTTGAGGTTCTAGCTTTTAGCTCCACAACATTTTGTTTGTTCTTACTTTTTCTTTTTCAAATATTGTTTACTTAATTATATTTGGACAGAGTTACTTTCAAATCAGTTTTGATGAATCTTCCTTCAACTCACTATGTGATAACGCAAATCGGTTTTGAAGAATCTTCCTCCAACTCACTATGTGGTAACGTATAAGACTAATTACGTGTACTTTTAGTCACACTACCTATTTAATGAATCACATGACTTATTTAAATAATACACATGGATAGCCTTATGAGTCACCACATAACAAACCAATTTGGAGATAAATTTTGTTAATATATTTTGGATTTTTTTTTTTTAATGGGTTATACCTTTTAAGTTTCAATAACTTAAACTTTTTCCTAATTGTTGAAATGAAATGTTGTAATTGGTACTAATAAAAGTGATGTAAGTAATAAATTATGTGAAAGAAAAAATTATGAAATTCTTTTTGTGTACTTTAGCATTTTTTTAAAGTTTTAAGTGATTATTTTGGTCATCACATGAATGGATTGGCACAAATGATGACAATTATAAGTACACTTTTCCTAAGCCATAGAGCTGTAGTGATTCTCTTACCCACCACACCTACCCTCCCAACATTCTTGAAGAGTTTGGTTTAACAAAGTGGATACATGATGAAAAGTTTGGTTAACAAGTGGCTTCCTTATCTGCTACATGTAAAAATTTCACTTTCTGAATTTCTGACTTATGAGATACAATATGACTTGAGTTGAAGACATGTCAATAGAGGATTGGTTCTGAGTTTTTATTTTTTATTTTTTAGCTAACCCACATTGACTTTATTCTGTTGAATCAACATCAAATTACATGACTCATGTGAGCTCCTTTGAGATGCAATCCGTTTGACAAATATTTGGGTGAAGCTGGTAATGAGTCAAATTCTTTGGGTCAAGTTATTTATTACTTAATTTGGTAATGATTGGATTCATAACCTGCCAAAGTTTAAACCAAGATTAGTAGTAGGTCAGCCCTAAAGAAAAAAAATACTTAAAATTTTGAAGATAATGTGATATGTAAACCTGTTTGGAAAAAAATAATGTTTTGAAAAGAAATGATGTTCATTTTGGTTGACCAACTCCAAATTCAAACCATTTAGGCCAACAAAATTTCCTTTCTGGGTGGGTCGGCAGCTCAGGAAGACTAAGGAAGATTGTGCATCTCTGTATTAAATGAGCAACGTCAAAAGTATATATATATAAGAACCTGCTGTTTTAACATTTTATGTAGTCACAAGAAATTAACTGAACAATTTAAGTAAACCGTGTCTACTAAATTGGTCCATATTCATTCCTGAAAGAATTTGAAGAGAGCTAAGTTAACAAAGCAATACTACAGCACTTTCTCAAAAAATTATTGCCTTTGGAGTTGTACGACATGCGTGTTTTCAACCACCTAAGTAGCCTTGTGGTTCAGTGGCATCTGCTCCCGGGTTTAGCTTTGGAGATAGAATCCCCTTACTTACACTTCGCTAAAAAAAAAAAAAAAAAAAAAACAACAACAACAACTTCTAAAATCAAGGTCCAAAAGGGTCACATTGTTACCCTATTACAGTTTGATAGCTTGATGAATTTGTCAGTCATTGACAACATAAAGGATCAGATTGATACAAATGATTGACCTTTAACACTACAACTTAGCAAAACTTTCTTCCATTGACACTGTACTTAAGAGAAATTTAAAGAAGCTTCAGTGACACACATTTTACTAGTTAATTTTATGAGCTTGTGAGTCTCCTCATTCAACTGAACCTTATCCTTCTCCATCCGTTCTGCTACTACAAGTGGCATTTTACCAGCTTTAGCATAAGTTCGAAGCAGGCAATTATATACCTCAGTACTCAAATGGCCAGCATTCCTTAGAATGACCAAAAATTGCTCTGCCCTTTCAACATTGCCTTGCTCCTCAAGTTCCTGAAACATTTCTCTAACCAACTTTTCATCAGGATTCCATTTGTTTACACTACCAACAGCTTTTGTAAAATAATCTAAAACCTTTTCCATCTGTTTCTGTTTCAAATAACCCCATGTAAGAAGTTCCCAAGTAGTGTAACAAGGAGTGATGCCTTTTTCTACCATTTGATTGAAAAAGTTTTCAGCAATTTCCATCTGGTTCCGGTTGATGTAGGCTGCGAGAAGTATATTTGAAACTCTAGCATCACGACTCCCAGAAACAGACTCCCACTCACTATAGAGACTCTCAGCTTCTTCAAACTCCCCAAGTTTCAGAAGCGAAGATAACATGCAAGTATACTCAGCATCATTCATTTTGCGAAAGAGTGATTTCATCTTCTTCCAGATTCTATGAACTTCGTCCTTATCCCCCATGTTTGTATGCAAACTTAAGAGAGAAGAATAAGCAGCTCGATTTTTCCGAGAAGCCTTTTTCTCCATCTCTTTCAAAGTATGTGATGCTTTTTCGGGGAGTGCTTTTTTTATGTACAAGTTGGTTAGTGCACTATATGTAACCCAATCGGGATCTATTTTTGCCTTCTTTAGTTCAAGGAAAACTTTTTCTGCACTTTCGACATCATTTTGGGAAGCACAGACTTTTAACCATAGATTATAGGTAACAACATCGGGTGAAGTGTTCTTCTTTAGTTCATGAATCACTCCTGGGACCTTCTCTAGCTGCCCATTTGAGATATACAGAGTAA
This sequence comes from Fagus sylvatica, assembly GCA_907173295.1. Lineage (NCBI taxonomy): Eukaryota > Viridiplantae > Streptophyta > Magnoliopsida > Fagales > Fagaceae > Fagus > Fagus sylvatica. The sequence goes on from OU015771.1 coordinate 30,793,614, forward strand.
GCATGTGGTTGTATGGAAGGGAATTCTTCAAGAAACCACATTCTGACATTTTCTCCATCAAAGCCTCGGCTTTGGCAGACTTCTTGTTTTGGACATAGACATGGAGAAGAGCTGTGCACGTGGGCTGACTTGTCATTTGATCAGGAAGATCCTCAAAGAACTTTTCTGCACTATTTAAACCACGGACTTTTGCAATCAAGTCCAAGTGGACTGCATAGTCACCTGGTACCAGCTTGATATCTTTTTGTAATGTCATCCATTCACAAATCTGCATAAATAATCAAATCAAGATGATAAACTACATGGCCAGTTGTGAAGGATGCAATGCCTCAGAAGTCAAAAATAGTAAAACACGCACATATCCAACAATTATCTGCAGAAAATTATAATTGACATTCTATCATAGATCCTTAAATTAAGATAGCTGCAGCTTAAACTTTAGTTGTAATTATGTGATCCTCTTGTGTTCATGCTTTATGGACACAAAGGTGTTTCATTTTAATAAAATTGCTCTACTACTTATCAAAGAAAAAAAAGATAGCAGCAGCTGTCTGAGATCTCCTCGGCTGTCCACAAAAAGAGAAGGTGGTTCAATTTTTGAGTAAAAGCAAGGTTTAGAAATGAAAGGCAGGGAGATAACCCAAATCAGTGGTCTGCTTTTCTGTATTCTATCAAAACCTTATAATATGTATTTCCACTATCAGTTTCAACTCCCACAAGATACTTCAATAGAACCCAATGGCATTAATTTTAATTTTTTGCTTGGCAATTAACTCACCATGACCTCATCCACTACACCATAGTTATGGGCTCTAGAGATGCCATTTGAACCAGAGGCATCAACTAAGCTACTACAATATCTTCCATTCCCACACTCCCTTCTTTTCTTTTCTTTCTTTTCTTTTCTTTTTTTAAATAAGTGTCTTCCAATCCTACAATCCCCTACTAATCCAAACTACTAAATAACAACTTATTTACATGAATTGTACTAATAAAAAAAACAACTTATTTACATGAATTGTCTATCTATAAAAAAAATTAAGAAATAACAAGTTATTTACATGATTATAAACTCTATAGTTATCTAAATAATTAGCATTAAGAAATAACAAGTTAATTTTACTATTTAAACTCTATAGCAAGGTAACACAGGGCAACTGCAATCTTGCAATGCCCTTGGAACTGCGTCACTATGTTCTCTGTTGTGTAATCACATTTCCTCAAGCTAGCTATCTTGCCTAAATGACAAGTAGAGATGACCAGAAATGCAAACATATGAGCTTCCCCAATATTGATAATTACTTTAAGTTTCAGAATAGATGGTATAACCTACTTTAGTTACAGAAGAGTTCACATGATAGCATGAAACCTAAATACAGAAACCTAAATACAGAAAAATCTATCACTGTTGCTTCTTGGCCAACCAACCAAAAGTCAAATTCCAAATTCAATGCATCTTATCCTAACTGTGAACATGCTTTCTTGGCACCAACAGAAGAATCTAAAGTGTTGCAGTTAACGCATCTAAACCCTAACAGGTGAACATGCTTGTTTACGCATGGTCTAGCCCATTTGCAATATGTGTTAGCCTATGTCTTTTCCTTAGGTGTTCAAGTCTTGCTCCCAATAGTAGCAAAATACACTCACGCTGACCACCAATGTTTTTTTAAGTCATATCTCTTACTTTGAAAACGCCAACACAATCTCCCCACGCTTGAAGATGGAAAATGGCTCCAGCCTGCCCTACCCAATCTCTTGCCCTTCAAGCTTTTCCATCACCAATCTGATTGGGGATGATGGCGGGTTTGGCTCATCTGGCTCCAGCTCTCCCCCACACACAATCCCTTTGTTCTGCATCACTTTGTTGCTTGTATCTCCAATGTAAATACTCCAGGCAATATATATATATCTCCTTATATATCCCCCACACACAATCCCTTTGTTCTGCATCACTTTGTTGCTTGTATCTCATGTAAATACTCCAAATATATATATATATATATATATATATCTACTCTCTCATGAGTGGTGCTCATCACTAAGCTCTAAAATCTCCAATCAAAATCCACACATAGCTGCAAGAGTGGCAAAAAGGAGCTACTTTCTCTTCCAACTTTGGAAAATCCTTTATACAATCATGGTTAAAAATTTGTCTTGTAACTTTCTTTAACAGGAACTAGACTTTTACTCGCATAGCATGTTGTACAACAATCCTCACTGCTAATGACATTTCAATTCCCCATAACCCATTACCACAAACGAATAGCCAAATTTACACTCACAACATTACAACTTCAAAATCAAAATCTTTAACCAAAACCCAAAAAAAACCCATCATTCTAAAAACCCCCAAACTCTATTTCTAATATCAAAACCACCAAAAAAAAAAAAAAAAAAAACAGAGAGTGAAGAAGAGAGACCTCGAGGGCGTGTTTGTAGCGCTTGGACTTGCGGAGCTCGCGCACGATGCGATTGAGCTCGTACTTGCGTACAGTGTGACCTTCTTCTTTCCATTTCCGAATGGTAATAACAGCGCTGCGTTTTGCGTGCACCAAGCTCAGCAGCCTCCTGCAAAGCGTGTCTCCGCCACCGCCACCGCCAGAGCTTTTTATTGCGACGGCGGCGCTCTCCACCGCCGCTGCAGCTTGCGCCGAGAAGCGGCGACTAGCGCAGACGAGAGCTGCACGGATTGAGCGTTGCAACATTTTTGTTTCTATCACAATTTGCAAAGGGAAAAAAGCCTAAACTTTAATAATAATACACTAATTATACAAGAACTATAAAATTTTTAAAATAATTAATTTTTTATTTCATATTTTACTATTTACATTTTTCAACTTCTCGAAAAAAATATTTAGATTTTTTCCAAAGATGATTAAATCTTAACATACTATGACCTATGTATGTTTTCAATACACAAGAATGAAATTAAACAAATACCTATTAATAATATGGGAAAATAAGTTTTTTTTTTTGGTTGCTCGGAAATAAAGCCAAAGTTTGAAAATATATATTAAACACTTAATTAATTATTTTTTGATAACATATTTTAAAATTATACTATGTCTCCGCCAACATGACGGCGGCGCTCTCCACCGGCATGCGCCGAGAAGCGGCGACTTAATAATTTGAAATATAATAAAATAATTAATTCCATATATTTAATTTTTTATTTCATATTTTACTATTTACATTTTTCAACTTCTCGAAAAAAATATTTAGATTTTTTCCAAAGATGTTAAATTTAACATACTATGACCTTTATGTTTTCAAACACAAGAATGAAATTAAACAAATACCTATTAATAATATGGGAAAATAAGTTTTTTTTTTTGGTTGCTCGGATAAAGCCAAAGTTTGAAAATATATATTAAACACTTAATTTTATTTTTTGTATTTTTAAATTATACTATAACATGTGGCATATTTAAATATAATAAAATAATTAATTCAATTTTAGCTTTTTTTATTAAAATTTTTCATTCAAATTTGTATTATATGTGTATTTACAATTTTTTATTACATTTGTTATGCCAAAATTTTAAAGGTTAAAATATGTCGTTGGTCCCTAAAATCTACCGATTTCATGTTTTTAGTTCTTGAAGTTTCAAACAAGCAATTTCAGTTCCTAAAGTTTCAAAAATGAGCATTCTTAATCCCAAAAGCGCTCATTGTTTAACTTTTTGACTAAAAACACTGGTTTGAACTATATATTACTAACCACAAATTATATGATATATCTAGCATGGAAGTTGCCCAGTAGTTTTATTGAAAAATAGACCATCAACTATTAATTATGTTAATAACATCCATCAATTTTCAAAATAATTTAAATTTAATTCTTGGATCTCCCTTCCATGAAAATCTTAATGGTGTATTTGAAAGTTTTGAATGAGAGGAGAGTCATGAGAAGGTGAATAAATATCTATTCCCTCTCATCCCCTTCCAAATTTCTTCCCCAATTTGGGGGAGTAACAAATCATGAGTTTTAAGAGGTAAGATACCCCCTAAAACCCTTCATTATCCCTCTTTACAAATATGTATATGGAGAGAGCCAGCTTGCTGCAACCCACTACATGGTAACTTATAAGACCATTCACATGTACTTTAGTCACATGACATATTTAATGAGTCGTGTGACTTCTTTAAATAATACATGTGCATGGTCTTCTAAGCTACCACGTAGTGAGTTGTAGCAAACCGGTTTGTAACCAAACCTTATCCTATGTATATATATCTAAATAAGGTTCATTGAACCATTCACATTCATGTCCCTCAACCCCACTCTCTTCCCTCTCCATCCAAACACATTGTTAGGAATTATCTAACAGATAAACTTTAATAGAGATCACGCCTGATGATAAAATTTATGTTCATAGAAACAACAAATCACTTACGGTATGCACACACTAATACATACTTATCTGGATTTTTTTATGTACACTTGTCCATATTTTTTTTTATCATATTATCTAAATTTTGTGAAAGTGTGTATTAAGTGTGCATTGTATATGTGCACAATGACCCTACTATTACCACCCTATGCTTGCATTAAGTGTGCATTGTTAGGGAGGTCGAGCAGAGGAATTTTTGGAGTTTTCAAAACCCTTCATCGACCACCACCCTGACCTTGTTGATTTCGATGAATTTCATACCAACCACCGCCACTGACATATTTAAAAGCTACTTGTTGCCTATCGTCGCTAACGACTAAGATCTCTTGTGATTATGGTTTGTGCAATCCTTATTCAAATAGTTTCAAGTGGATCTCTGCATTGTTGTAATTAGATTGATGGACAACAAGTTTGATTAACTTAATTTATTTAAAAAAGTATTGCTATAATGGTAATTAAATTAAAAATCCGGAATATCACATCTTTTTTAATAAATGTCATAGTTTTTTTTTTTTTTTTTTTTTTTTGGATATAAGATATAAATCCTTATCTAAACTTTACTCACACGTATATTAGGGAGATCGAACTCACGTTCTCATAAAAGAGTGAGACTTTTTAGGGAGAGAGATTACCACTGGACCAAATGCCTAAGTGACAATAAATGTCGTAATTAGTGTATAAGGCTTTGATAAAATTTGATAAAAGTACGTAGTTTTTTTTTTGGTTACTAAAAATGGGTAGGAGGGGGCGACCAGAGTGGCTTCCCTACCTGGACGTGACCATAGTAACACTCTACCCGTTGGGTCCAGAGGGAATTGGTGAGCCATAACTGTTATCACAGCCCCACGAGGGCACTAGCGGGTCCAGAGTGGGGGTTGTGGGGTTTAATCCCAGGCGCTTCCCATTGCAAGATTTGAACCTGGGACCTCCATACCCCAAACCACTTGGGACTACACTCTTTACCGCTAGACCACCACCCTCGGTGGTGATAAAAGTACGTAGTTGATAGGCAACTTTATCTTCTTTTCATTCAAAAAGAAAAGACAAAAATAATAGATTACGTTTTATGTCACAAAAAAAACTTTAATATCCTTTCTTTGGTAAGTTATTAAAGAGAATCCAAATCTACATACCAAAAAAAGAAAAAGTGTATGTGATTAATTGCAACCTAACATCCCATATTATCAATGAAGCTTCAAATGTAGTATTTATACTACCAACATTTTGCTCCATTTTGCCACCAATTCACCGTTTAATTTGCCTCCTACTCGTGACTTTCTTTGACCATGGTTCTCTTCAAGTTAGCTAGGAATCTCATAGGGTATGCTGCATATGCATGTTCCTTTACTTTATTTCTAGCTTTGCATGTGTTTGACTCATCAAAAAAAAAAAGCTTTGCATGTGTTTGGTCAATTTCGAGAGTAACCTTAATTTTTTTATTTAATTTTTATTTTTTTCCAATAGGTTCGTCACAGGAGTTTTCAAGCTTCTAACCCAGCAAGTGCAACCCGCAGAAGATTTTCCTTCTGGTATGAAGAAAATGGATATCAACAACACTCAGCAACTCAAAAAAAAGATAGTCATCATCATGGGATCAACTGGAACTGGCAAATCAAAACTTTCTATCTATCTTGCTAATCGTTATCATGCAGAACTCATAAACTCAGATAAAATGCAAGTTTTTGAGGGACTTGACATTGTCACCAACAAAGTCACCGAGGAAGAACAACTTGGGGTACCACACCATTTGCTGGGGATACTAAATCCCTATGCAGATTTTACAATACAGCATTTTTGTGACATGGTCTCATGTGCCCTTGAGTCCATTGTGAGCCGAGGCCGGCTTCCAATCATTGTTGGAGGCTCTAATACCTATATTGAGGCCCTAGTTGATGACAATGATAATAAGTTTAGATCAAAGTATGATTGCTGCTTCCTTTGGGTGGATGTGCCTATGTCAGTGCTTGATCCATTCTTATCAAAGCGAATCGATCAGATGATTGAAAATGGCATGGTGGATGAGTTACGTAAAATGTATGATCCCACTGTGGATTATTCACAAGGGATCTTTAGGTCAATTGGGGTGCCTGAATTTGATCAATATTTTAGAAATGAACCTTCTTTAGACAAGGAAGGTCGTGCAACGTTACTCCAAAAAGCAATACGTGAAATGAAGGAAAATACATACAAATTAGCATGTCGCCAATTGGAGAAAATTCATCGACTTCAAGATATAAAGGGATGGAATATTCACCGCCTTGATGCTGTAGAAGTGTTCCAAAACAGAGGCAAAGAAGCTGATGAGGCTTGGAAAGAGTTTGTTGCTGGGCCGAGTGTGGCAATTTTGGACCAATTTCTTGGCAATGTCACCAATTAGGTTTTGAAGGATTGGTAATGGGGTGATTTTAATTCCAAATTATTGTATCCTTTAGGGTTTGAGAATGGTTTTGATTTTACAACTTAATTATTTGAGTTCTCCCAATTATGTGTTTTAATCAATAGTTTTATTTATATTAAAAAGGTTCTTATACAACAAATAAATGTGCATATCTTTCTCTCTCAACTATCTATACTCTATAGTTGATTAGGATTTTCTATATCACTGTTTTTTTTTTTTTTTTTAATTTTTTTTATCTCTCATCCAAAGTTGATAAGTACAAATATACTATAGGTATGATGCACTTACAAATGTTAAATTAAAAGACCTTAGAAAAAGGAAAGTAGAAGTATTGTGTTGTTAAACCATTTAAGTGTTGTGTTTTAGTTTCAAAATAATTTTTAGACTTTCTTAACTTAAAGCAAATGTGATGACGGCTAAATAACTTAAAGTTTCTAAATAATTTTTTTTGAAGGGTTTTTTTTTTTTTTTTTTCAAACGTAATAAATTGTGATGACGGCTAAGTAGTTCTAGTGCTTAATCATTATTTTAGTACAAAATACATAATTGCACCATGATGAGAAGTAAAAGAGTGTGAAGCTTAGGTTTTGCTTCATTATTTTGGAAGTGCAACTTAAAGTAAGATTAGGATTCCTGATACAATGAAATCTTGATTTATATAATGGAATTGATACTTTTTTTTTTCTTTTTTTTTTTAAATTGGTTTTTATCATAACATTTAAACCTATGGCGTCCACTCATAATGGTTACTCTTATCATCAGGCCAAGATATCAATTGGTTTTTGGTGTAGGCGGGATTTGAACCTAGGTCCCTTGTTCGACGATAAAAAACTTTACCAATTGAGCTAACTGGAACCCATAATAAAATTGATACTTGATATCTCTAACAAGATGTGTTTTCATGAGTCTTGTTATAAAGTGGGGCCCCACTTATAAAGAAAGATGTTAATTTAAGCTCTTAAAAAATCACATCAGAACTGCATCCATATATACATGCCGATCAAATTCGACAGCATCCATCAACCAAGTGAAAGATAATTAATTTGTTTAACTTATATGAATATAAATTTCTTCTCATGGATTATTGATAAAATTCTCTATTTTGAACTAGCCTCACTAATTTCTTGTAAAGCTGATTCAAAACTAAAAAGACCTCATCGTTAAAGTAACTTATACTGTAATCAATTAGTCATGACGAGTATAGCTTCAGTTCTTTATTTACCTTTGCAAAAAAAAAAAAAAAGCAAATTAACATGTACCCGTTAATTTATTTCCACCATTAAGTGAAATCAAAATAGGTGATAAAGTTTATTAAAAAAAGTAGGTGATAAAATACTGACATAACATTTTCACAACGAGATATCAAGTTATGAATGGTAAATAATAACGTGATGTAAGTGATGGATCAAAATGAAAACTAATAAAAACTTGCCAATTCAATATTGTTGTGAAATTGTAATAAAAATGTTGTTGAAAAAATGTTATATATGGAAAAAAAAATGTATCATTTCCAAATTTTTGCCGAAATAAGATATGTCTTACAATCACCTACAAACATATCACCTACAAACATGTTTTTGGACTATAAACATGTATTTGGACGACTGGACATATATTAAATTTTGAGATCATTTGACATGATACCTATTTATTTTTACTATAAAGGCCCATTAAGAATGCAGAAGACAATGAGTACTTAGTAGGACTAAGGCCCATGTAGATGTCCATGCTGATAAGCGTAGATATAACAAGAATTGTTGCACAAGCGGCTTGCCAGGCATTCAACAGTGATTCCTTTTATGGCATTGGAAGATTCACTGAGTGCTAGAGGCATCAAAGGCTTCATTGGAGAAAAATGAAGGGTCATCAAAGATAACGGAAGCTAGCTAACTTGTGTTAAGCGGGTGCCGGGCATCCCGATCTAAATGGATTCTTTCCTAAGAACGGAGAGCTGATGTTCACAGTATCCCAAACGCATTAATTAGAATGGTTGGGATATTAATGATCTCTGCCGAGCACAGACCTCGATACGCCCATCCCGTGATAGTCCAGCCGAATTCATTGAATGAACAAGGAGACAGCCGCTGCTGTGCTCTGTACCAACATCAAATCAATCTTTCAAAGGTTGTCACAAGTCACATCACCCTCAGAGTTAGTGCCTCACAGCTGGTAAAGCCCGAGTGGGGTAAAACTCTCTATAAATAGAACAATATTCAGATTAAAGGAGGTACTTGAGAAATTCAATAGAGAGCATATACACTGTTATTTTCTAAGCCTAAAAAGTGATTATCTAACTTAATCTTCAGAGGGTGATTGGCGAAAACCACCACCACCTCTAAAGAGCGTTTAATCTCTTTTACAGGTAAATTATTAACCATCATTTACTTGAAGCCAAGATATCTCCTGGTGACGTTCTCAAATTTATTATATTATCAAAAAATTACGCAATACAATACCTATTGGGTCGTTTTAGAAAACCAAGTTGTTAATGAGATGTGTTTCCAAAGTCAATTGTCAATATCTAATATTAGATACAAAATTGGAAAGTTAATGAGTGTCAACTAGCTCATATCTAAAGTCTATTGTCCTTAGATAAGACTCATAAGATTAAATTCTATGTAACTAAAGTATTCTGTTGTCAAACAAAAAAAAACACGAGAATACACTTCGTACAAGTCGGTAGTCATTAAATAAAAAACATGAGATTAAATATTGTGTAATTAAAGTTCTTTGTCACCTAACCCTGAGAAGTAGTCCAACTGGTCCGGCCTTGAGTGTGCTGCCCAATAGTCATTAGTTTAAGTCTCATTAGAGCCACCTACCCATGACAAAGCCTTGTGCTTATCGTGCTACACGTGCTAATAGGGTGTTGCGTGTCCCCTTAGAATTAGTCGAAATGCGCGTATCTACAAAACGCTGGTCCAAACACCGAAGATTATAAAAAAATAAAATAAAAAAGTTCTTTGTCGCCAAACAACAAACATCAACCCAGTATTGTTTTGTATATCATAAATGGAGGATTTAGGAATGGATTCTCATCTATGAGCAAAGCAACAACTGATCTTATGAATTTAGGCCCTATGTCGCGTTGGATTAGGATCTTCGAAAATTTTGAGGATAACTCCACCATATAATATTTTATAAAAATGTTGATTGTCACCATTTGGTATTTTTTTTTATATTAATGACGTGAGAAAATCCAATCCATTTATTTCAAAATGGATAGACAAGATTTTAACAACTCCACTGTGGATTACATAATCTTAATCCTGCCACTTATAGCAAATGTTATCATTACTTGCTTTGCTAACTTGTTTAAGGGGTTAGTAATAAACCATTGCTTAATTTATTCTATATCAATCCTAGAATAAATAAATAAATAAAATATTGCAATTTTAAATTAATTTATAGAATATAAATTGAAATTTAAGTAAAGATTTAATACGGTAGGCTCAAAGTAGTATTAATGGCAAGACTCCACTACAAATTGTTAATTTATTTATGTCTATAGATATAGACTTACTGAATTTTTTTCATGTTCACACACTTCATTATCATAACATATACACAAACCTTCTAATTGGGCCGGGCTTTGAGCAATTTCAACCCCTAAGAGCATAAGCAATGGGCTGGGGTTTTAGTGATGAAGGATATGGGTCATGGATGATGGTTACTCGGCCAATGGGTCATTAGTGACACAGCCATGAATCTGACCAAGATTTTTTTGAATTAAAAAAAAATCCACGACATAAAAAGAAAAGCTAAAAACCTTTTTGTCCCTATAATATGTTTTTTTTTTTTAATCCAATAAGTATAAAAATTTGCTATCAACGCCACAACTGTGAAATTGTTAACAACGTGTCCAATATGTCAAGGTCCATGAGTTATTAAATAATCCAAAATGATTTTTTCTTAAAAAAAAAATTGTTTTCCTATGTTTAGTTCGAACTTTGAAAATAATCCCCGGTATTTGGCACGCACAAAAAATCGTTAATATTTCATGTAGGCACAATGTTGATAGAGAATCAGAGATAGTGGTGGTGGTGGTGGTGGTAGTCGCGAGAATTAACATGGTAGTGTAGTGACAATGGTGGTATTGTGGTGACTTGGGACAGTGGTACCAGCAAGTAGTGGTTGTGGGGGGCGACAATGGCGGTATTGTGTTATTCCATATAATGTGGATTTGATTGGATTGGATAAGTGTGTATTATGCGAACATGTGCTGAGTCCACATCGAGGTTTACTAGGTTGAACTCAACTATATGAGTGACTATAAAGAGTCTCAAATGTTAATTGAATAGTCATTTTAGAGTATTGTACAGATGTGATTAGAGCTTCTTTGAATCAAAACAAATGGTATCAGAGTCCACTTATCAATGACACCTAGCTCAAAGGCTAAGGCGTTTACTATGTGGTGGAGGTGGGCTAGAATTGTGCTATATAAGACTTAATAATTTTTCATAAATCAAACACACAAAGTTGTCAATCAAATTATTTAATACTCCAAAGCAATGCTCATTCTCCTTTCACATAATAGTAAATTCATTATGACAAAGTACAATAATATTATACATTCTCCTCTCACATAAATAATAAGAATAATTATTCACGACCATTATTTTGTAAGAAAAGAAACTATACATTTATTTATAGTCCGAAAATACTGAATATAATAGATTTTATCACAAATTTAATAAGCGAAATCTACCATTAATGTTAGAATAATAAATACAACATTAATGCAATTTATAAGTATTAAATACCGAATAATTAGTGAAGAAGTTTCACTTTCTTTTTTCCCCACGCGCAAGTCAAACGCTCATACAAGCCCATCCCCCAACTTCCTCACCACCTACATACACACACAAACGTACACATACTCGCATTTCATTACAATAAAATTATTAAACTACGAAACCTCTCTTTCTCTCTCTCTCTCTCTCTCTCACAAACAAACAAACGCTCTCTTTTCAATCAAACGTTCAGAAAAATGGCGGGTGGCTTAGTCGGATACTCCACCACCTCCGGCACCCGTACCAGCGTCCGAGTCGTCATCGCCGGCGACCGCGGCACCGGTAAATCTAGCCTGATCGCCGCCGCCGCTTCCGAATCCTTCCCCGAAAACGTCTCTCCCGTTCTCCCTCCCACTCGCCTCCCCGCCGATTTCTTCCCCGATCGCGTTCCCGTCATCCTCATCGACACCTCCTCCAGGTATATATATATTATATACATACATATTGAATGATTGATTTTGATTTTGATTTTGAAAATTTGGTGTTAGTAATATTGAGTCTCACTTTCAACACTCAGAGTAAATGATTTGATTGAGTTATTAATTATTGGCCAAATTTAATGCATGATATTGAAGAATTTCATGAATTTGAATATAGCTGAGCAGGTTGAGGATTCTAAATATGAGTTCGGAAATTCATAATCTAGTGTTTACAAAATTGAGCTTGAATTTGATTGTCTGCGTTAATTTTTAATTTTTTTTTTAGCTTGGAGAATAGAGTTAAGCTTAACGAAGAATTGAAGCGCGCTGATGCCGTTGTTTTGACATACGCCTGTGATCAACCACTCACGCTTACTCGACTCAGCACTCACTGGCTCCACGAACTTCGTCGTTTAGAGGTTCGCAGATTAAATAGTTTATTAACAATTATCATCGTCATCGTCATTGTTATTATTATCGGCTTGAGTTGAGATTAATTTGAAATTTCTGCTCCGCTATCCAAAATTAGTGTTAAAATTAACAAATTAGCGTGCATTCGTGTGTCAAAAGTTTAAAAAATTATATTAATTTGTGATGTTAACTACTAATTTGTTAATTTTGACATTGATTTTGGATGGTGGGTTAGCCATTGTAAATTAATCCGTACTATTTTTTTATTTTTTTTAAAAACCATTTTAGCCAGTAAACTAATGCTGCTCTATCTCTCGTGTAACAAATGGTTAGGTAAAGGTACCGGTTGTTGTGGTTGGTTGCAAACTAGATATGCGAGAAGAGCATGAGACGATGAATCTGGAGCAGGTCATGTCACCAATAATGCAAAAGTTCAGGGAGATTGAGACCTGTATAGAATGTTCTGCAGCTAACTTGATTCAGGTACATTGAGATGCCTTCACTTCTTGTTGCTTGGATGATTTTGTTTAACATCACTGGAATTCAAATTTGGTTAGTGAGTCTTGTCAAGAATTTCTGAGAATTGTGGTTCTTATTTGATTGCTGGTGTTTTTTTAGCTTCAACATTAGATGGTTATTTACAAGTATAGGCTTTAGGGGATGTCAAAACTCATTGTTATTCATAATAGCCTCTTACATGAAATTATCAAAAAAAATAAAGAAGTCTATTACATGTCTACCCATTATTTCGATAATGATATACAGACATGACCTAAAGAGGCAGGAAGGACACAAACCTCAAGAGAAGTAAGGGAGGATAAAATCCCTTTTGTGAAAGCAGAGGCAGTCTAATGGTGCTTGTCAACTATAGTGGCTATCTTCTAGTAAATGTATTATGTTTTTGCACAAATATCATGTGCTTGTGAGTTGTTTAAACATCATGGTTTGGTTTAGATATTTAAGGTTTCCGCTGCGGTTGTAGGTCCCTGAAGTTTTCTATTATGCTCAAAAAGCAGTGCTTCATCCGACGAGTCCATTGTTCGATCAAGAAAACCAATGTTTGAGGGACCGATGTGCGAGGGCATTAAGAAGGATATTTGTTCTTTGTGATCATGACATGGACGGTGCTCTGAATGATACTGAGCTGAATGAATTTCAGGTTCCTCTTCTTTGCCATTTTCTTTTTTCCCAGTTTTATGGAAGCCTTTTGTTCTTTCTATTGGAGTCGTGACATTTTGTTAATATGTTAAACAGGTTAAATGTTTTAATGCTCCACTACAGCCTGCTGAAATAGTGGGTGTTAAAAGGGTTGTTCATGAGAAGATACCGGCTGGAGTCAACCAGCTTGGTCTTACCCTTACAGGGTTCCTTTTTCTCCATGCTCTTTTCATTGAAAAAGGCCGTATTGAGACGACGTGGGCTGTCTTGAGGAAATTTGGATATGACGATGACCTAAAACTTAGGGATGATTTTCTTCCAGTTCCATCTAAGCGTGCTTCTGATCAGGTTTATCCCACTCTCACTTTCTTGCTTTCGTTGTTATAAAGTTATGATCTTGGGATTTGTTATGGCGGGGGAAAGGATTTATTGTTTGTAGATTGAATTAGGGTTTGAAAAGTTTGAATTTTGGTAGCTGAAACAGAGGATGACAAGTTATAGAAATTTTGGGCAGTAGTGAAATTAGGTACTTTATGGTTTAAGATTAAATTCATCCAACAGGAAAACACCCATCAGTTTTGATGGCCCTCCCCCCTCCCCCCCCGTACCCTCTCCCCCCTCCCCTCCCACAACCCCTCCCCTCTCACCTCAACCAGCCTTCCCTCCACCAGACAGCACCAGAAAACACCCATCAGTTCATACAGCCAGCCTCCTACTCACAAATCCTGCAATACCTTCCCCCACAACAATATCCTATTCCCACACTCTACCAAACAAACACACATACCCTACCCCAAAACCAAACTAGCATTTCCCAACCAGCCAGGCCTCCACCAATACACCTAGACCAACCTTCTACCCTTGATTCTCAAGTGGGCGGTGCACCCATTATCAGAAAGGTGCAACCAGAGAGTAGTGGGAATACGTTTATCATTGATTCCAGAACCTTCACATTGGGCTTTGATGGGGGTAGAATGGATTCGTATCATATTATGGAACGACGGGGAAGATTCCGTGGGTCATTGTGGCTTGGCCTAGGAGGCTTGAGATGGTTAGTGAACGTGATATTAAAATTATGTAACTTGGCATGCACTTTGGATGGCTTCTTCGAATTTTTCAGGGACGGATATCGAGTTCTTGAAATTAGTTGCCTTTCTAATCGAGGAGGAAGGTTTCTAGATATCTCGGAGTACCATAGTGGAGCTCACCGCGGTAGCATTCGACTCCCTGAGGGCCGGCGAGGAGCTGGGTGGTCCTTGTTCGAGTTCCAGGTACGAAAATACTTTCTCTGTGAAATTGTGGTCCCAGAACATCGCCTGGAATCACTGAGAAAGTCGGAGGAGAAGCTGCCGGCGGCAGGGCATGCTGGGAATCGTAACACCCACTGGAGACATTCTCGGCAGGAACGGAATTCACGGCCATTTCGAAATAGTGCGCGATTCGCGCCGATACTTCCCAAAACTGATACGATTCGCGTTAATGAGAAGAGAGAATCTTGGAACCACGTGGAACTGGCTAATAATACACCCCGCCCGACCCGCCTTTCAAAATTCGAGTGGAAACCAAAATCCAAAACTCTACGGATCACTTTGGATTCGGGCTCACGTAGGAAAGTGGAGTGGGTTGGGCTTGCGTCTCTTACTGGGCCCAAAATAATACGAGATGAAGGCTTGCCGTCTTGTGGGCCTCTAATTGCAGAAGCCCAAGAGCCCAGCGTGCTATATACAGGGATGGTGGATGGCCCGATTACAACAAAAGAGCTCCCGGTCCACCACTTCTATGTGGGAGAAGCTTCCGGAACTAAAGACACTCGTATGGAGTCAAAGATATGCGATCCAACAGATGATGAAGACGATTCCGAGTCGGAATCAACAGGCGATGAAGACGATTCCAAGTCGGAACTCGCAGAGATGCCTTTTGTGGATTCCGGTGGGCTTCTTGATCTTGACTTAACTGTTTCTGGCGAGGATGAGTTGCGTCGTGAACCCAGTGGTCCAACAGATTCTCTCTCGGTTGAGGTGGAGTTAACGAGGGACGAGAATAAGGCAGTTAACAACCTGTAAGATTCACCGGTGGTGGAGAGGAAGTGGGGGGAGGAGGTTTCATTACCGATGGTCCTATGTTCTCCGGCAAATGAGCTCATGACAACGGATGCTGGTACATCTGAGGTCGGGGGTTTCCAAATGGAGCGTTTGCCTACGAGTTTCACTGTGGAGGATACCCCAATCTCAGGATTCTCCTTTCTTGGGAAGCTTAGAGTACTATGTAACAGGGGAAACTCAAAGTCCTCTCTCTTGTTCCCCACTTGATAGAATTGATCCTGTGGATTTTGCTGCTTTTACACAGGGTTATACAGGAGATATTCTGGCTTTGGAGGAAGCTATGTCAATATGGGTTGAACAAAAGTACAAAGGTTTCAGCAAATTAGTGGGTATGGCTTTGGTGGGGTTTGAGAGTGAGTGTCTATCTCTGTTGCGCCGTATTGATACAGAACGAAAACGACTGAGGCCGTCGATTGGACCTCGTGTTCCAACTGGCTCAGTAAGAAAAGGTACACGCGAATTACGGAACCTAATTTCCTCAGTTAATTATGAGGGCAGAAAGGAGGCCAAGGCCTGCTCTTAATTTGTTTCTGGTTTTTGTGGTTGGGGGTTGTTCTGTTGATTAATGAAGCTAAAAATTCTTTCTTGGAATGTTCGTGGGTTAAATAATCCTCGGAAGAGAGAAGTTGTTAAAAATCTCCTTAGGGATTGGAAGGCAGATGTAGTATGCCTTCAGGAAACTAAATTGGCTGCGATTAATTTGTCGATCATTAGAAGCCTCTGGGGGAATATTTATGTGGGTTGGGAGGTCTTAAATGCTGTTAATTCAGCAAGAGGGATTCTCTTGATGTGGGATAAACAAGTATTGGAAAAACTTGATTGTTATATTGGTACTTTTACTGTTTCCTGTCAGTGGAAAAGCTTGGAAGACAACTTCAACTGGACTGGATTAGGTGTTTATGGCCCCAATTTGGGGGCTGTAAGAGGTTCGTTTTGGGATGAGTTGGCAGTGATTCGTAACAGATGGGCCAATCCTTGGTGTTTGTTTGGGGACTTTAACATCATTCGCTTTCCTTGTGAACGATTGGGGTGCCAAACTTTCAGCCAGGGGATGTTGGAGTTTTCTGATTTTATAGATTCTAATCATCTTGTGGACTTGCCCTTAGATGGTGGCTTGTATACTTGGTGTAGCGGTTCGGATCAACCTTCTATGTCTCGCATTGATAGAGTTCTCGTCTCAGGGGATTGGGAGGAGCACTTTCCCGATGTTTCTCAAAAGTTGCTGCCTCGCCCTCTCTCGGATCATAGTCCTATCCTAGTGGAGGCTGGTGGGATGGCTCGAGGTAAGAGTTCCTTCAAATTTGAGAATATGTGGTTGAAATCGGAGGGTTTTGTGGATTTGGTGAAAGGGTGGTGGTCTGGCTATGCCTTCAGTGGCCCCCCTAGTCGTGTCTTGGCTAGGAAATTGAAAGCTCTCAAGGGGGACTTAAAATCCTGGAACAAAAACTGCTTTGGTGATGTGGGTCTCAAGAAGAACCAGGCAATGGGTGATATCCTTAGGTTGGATAAGAAAGAGTTCCAGGGAGTCTTGTCTCATACAGAGAGTCTCCACAGAGAGGAGCTGAAGCTTGAGGTGGATCGTCTTGCTCACTTGGAAGAGGTGTCGTGGCGCCAGAAATCTCGTGTTCTTTGTTTGAAGGAAGGTGACAACAATACCAAATTTTTCCATAAGATGGCTAATTCCCATAGAAGGAGAAATCAAATTAAGTGTATTGAGGTTGATGGTTCTCGAAATGAAGAAGAATCTGATATCAGAAATCAGGTAGTTTATTTTTATAAGTTGCTTTATGAAGAAAATGAGGATTGGCGCCCTAATGTGGATGGGTTATCTTTCGCTTCTATTGGAGAGGAAGCTAAGGATAGATTGGAGAGACGCTTTGATAAGGAGGAGGTCGTTCAAGTCCTGAAGGACCTTGAAGGGGATAAGGCCCCTGGTCCAGATGGTTTTACTATGGCCTTCTTCCAAAAATGTTGGCCAGTTATTCAAGATGATATAATGGGCTTCTTTGAGGAAGTTTATGAGCAAGGTCAGTTTGAAAGCTCTCTAAATGCTACTTTCCTCGCCCTTATCCCTAAGAAGAATGATGCTAGGAATATTAAGGATTTCAGACCTATCAGTTTGATTGGGAATGTCTATAAACTGTTATCTAAGGTTTTGGCCAATAGACTTAAGGAGGTGCTTGATGACCTTATTTCTGAGTCCCAAAACGCTTTTGTGGGTGGTCGCCAAATGTTAGATTCTGTCCTAATTGCAAATGAATGTTTGGATAGTCGTCTAAAAAGGAGGCAGCCAGGAGTCATCTGTAAGCTTGATATCGAGAAAGCCTACGATCATGTGAATTGGAATTGTCTAATTCATCTTCTAGGTACTATGGGCTTTGGGACTAAATGGCAAGGCTGGATTCGAGCTTGCATATCCACGGTTCGTTATTCTATTCTTATCAATGGTTCTCCAACAGGCTTTTTTGGTAGTTCTAGGGGGTTGAGGCAAGGAGATCCCCTATCTCCACTTCTCTTTCTGTTGGTAATGGAGATTTTGAGTAAGATTCTTAAGCAGGTGGAGGATAGCGGTCTTATTCGAGGCTTTCTTGCGAGCCGTAGTGGCGTGGCCGGGTTGAGTATCTCCCACCTTCTTTTTGCGGATGATACTATGATTATGTGTGATGCAGATCCTGTGCAACTGATGTACCTCAGATTGGCTATGACTTGCTTTGAAGCTACTACGGGTCTCAGGGTTAATTTGGCCAAGAGTGAGATAGTTCCAGTGGGGGAAGTCGAGAATTTGCGGGTTCTGGCGGACATCCTATGCTGTCGAATAGGCTCTCTTCCTATGAGCTATCTTGGCATGCCTTTGGGCTCTACATTCAAATCCACTTTGATTTGGAACCCTATCATTGAGAAGATGGAACGTCGGCTGGCTGGGTGGAAGAGTCTATATCTCTCTAAAGGTGGTCGATTAACTCTTCTTAAGAGTACGCTCTCTAGTCTCCCTACTTTTTATCTTTCCCTTTTTACTATTCCGTGTAGTGTTGCGAAGAGAATTGAGCAAATACAACGGAGGTTTCTTTGGGGTGGGTCAGATGACACTTTTAAACATTGTTTGGTGGAATGGGAAACTGTGTGTTCCCCTATTGATAAGGGAGGGCTTGGTGTTCGAAAGCTGGTGCCGTTTAATCGTGCATTGTTGGCCAAATGGTTGTGGAGATTTGGGGTTGAGGACAATCGGCTTTGGAAGCGGGTGCTTGTTGCTCGTCATGGGGCTGGTTGGGGGGATTGGAGTACGGGGAGGATTCGTGATTCTCATGGTTGTGGGTTATGGAAGGGCATTATGCTTGGCTGGACTGATTTTTCTGCTCACTTGAGATATAAGGTGGGTAGGGGAGATAGAGTTCGTTTATGGCACGATAGATGGTGTGGTGATGTGATTTTGAAAGACTCCTTTCCTGCCCTCTATGCTTGTGCCTCTAACAAGGCAGCCACAATTAATGAGGTTCTGGTTCGGGAGAATGGTGGGGTTGATTGGCGGGTGACTTTTGTGCGTAACTTTAATGATTGGGAACTTGATGATGTCGCCTCTTTCTTGGGTCTGCTTCAATCTCATCTTCCTTCACGGATGGTGGATGATAGAAGTTGGTGGAAGTTAAAGTCAAACGGCATTTTTGATGTAAGATCCATGTACTCTTCCCTTAGGGAGTCTCCTACTGTAGTCTTCCCTTGGAAGTGTATTTGGCGTACCAAAGCACCTCGGAGAGCCTGCTTTTTTGTCTGGACAGCGACATGGCAGAAAATTTTAACTTGTGAAAATCTTTGCAAGAGAGGCTATTATATGACCAGCTGGTGTTGTATGTGTCGCTGTAATGGGGAGACTGTTGAACACCTCCTTCTTCACTGCCCTGTTGAGTTGTTCTGTGGAATTGGGTTCATCAGGCCTTTGGGATTCATTGGGTTATCCCTGGTACAGTGGCAGATCTTCTTTTCAGTTGGTGGAATGGTTTAGGTCGTCATTCATCGGACATCTGGAATTTGGTTCCAGCTTGCTTGATGTGGACGGTTTGGAAGGAGCGCAACCAACGTACTTTTGAGGATACCATTAAAGTGGAGAATCAAATTTTAGAGGGCTTTATTCTAACCCTGTTTGATTGGTCTAAAGCTTGGGGACTTTCTAGTAGCACTTCTATTCCTGAGTTTACTTCTTCTTTGTTCCTGTCCTTGCATGATGTATATTCTTAATGTGTTAGTGTTCATGCTTTATGCACACTACACTTTTTAATAAAATTTGACATTACCTATCAAAAAAAAAAAAGATTGAATGAATTCTTTAATGTTGGTTCTCATCCAGCATTTATGTGGATCTAATGGCAAAAGATTATATGACTTCTGTATTGGGTCCTCATCCAGCATTTATGTGGTTCATCATTCATGTGCATTATTCTATTGAGCCTTCTTTTTTAAGGAAAACCTTGTTTCATGCTTTTTGCAGGTTATTATCCTAAGTAATTGAAGTGGTTAAGATCCTTCATAACTGAAAAGTTAATTAATACTCGTGGTTGCTCATAGCCTCATAATGGTTTTTGTAATAGCGAGTCCTCATCTATTTACCTTCCATTTGGAAGGAGGGAAAGAATGGAATAATAAAGATCTTTTAAGGATATTCCCTATATTTCCTTGTTTGGGAATTTAGTAGGAAGGAATGAAATAGCAATAAGGGAATGTCCATTCCATTCCATTCCCTCCTAAGCATTCCTCTAAAAAATGGGAGGAATACTCATTCCTTTAATGAAATGGAGGTGAAATACCCATTTTATCCCTATTTTAAAAAAAGACAAATAAAAGGTGAAGGGTATAATAGTAAAATTATATATTTCTTTCCTTTCCATTCCTTCTTTTATAAACTCCTAAACACACTAAAAAAAAAATTCACCCTATTCTATTCCATTCTTGTATAAACTCCCAAACATAGTGTTCATGGCTGCAAATGCATATTCAAATTTGAGAGTTGGCAATGGTGGATGTGTAGAACCTATATTTTTGCACTACATATCCAAGGGCTACTATTTACCTAGTCTTTAACATCATATACTGATGATATTACAGCAATCCCTCGTGTAATTCCTAGTTTCCTACCCTGGTTCTAATCTTTAGCTGTGGAAGAATTTATGTCTTCTCTTGCATTTTATAACAATATTTATTCTTTTCTATACTTATGTTATTACTTATAAAATTATTTCTTTCTTTCTATACTTATGTTCTGCTATGAAATACTTACTCTTAGATGTCATTTTGTAGAGTGTGGAACTGACAAGTGAAGCTGTGGAGTTTCTGAGTGGGGTATTCCGATTGTTCGACACTGATAATGTATGTCTAACTGCCATTACAATATGCTTTATGTTTAGGAAGTCTTCTACGTTGCAAACAGATAATCAGATATCCTGTAACTGAATCTCTGAATGTATTAATTTTTGACATTTTATCAGGATGGAGCACTACAACCTTCCGAGCTTGATGAACTATTTTGTACTGCTCCAGAAAGGTGAATTTGGTTTTAGATTTTGTTCAATTTACTTTTTACCATAAGCATGGATCTTTTACCTTCAGTTATTCAATGGAGGCAGCATCTAAATGCTACTTTTCGTAGGAGCTTCAGTTGGCTACCTGCAAGTAATGCTACTCTTGCTTACTGAAATATCCATCAGTCTCTGTTGGATCCAAATGTAAACTTCATTGGTGAATACTTTGCTTTGATTTATAGTTGGTAATAGTGCTGTTGTATGGGATGTCTGTTATGCTGTTCCTTAGGACATTAATATTAGCTTTTTATTGTTTGAGCAGCGTCTTCGCATTATTATTAGTGCAGTTCTATGAGTTAGCACATCATTCAAATGTTTAAGTATTCATTTATGTTTTAATACGAAGAGTTTTGACATCGTAATTTGTGAAACCTGAACCCAGATGTGTTGTCTATCAGGGATGGGATTTTATGTGTGATTATAATTTTAACTTTGCAGATAATTTGCAGGGAAAAAAGAACTGATAATAGGATATCCACAAGAAACTATATGTTTTAAATATTTATGTGCAACTGCCCATGTTTACACATTAAAGTAGAATCTTACATCCATATATGTTGTATTTCTACTTTTGCCCTGAGCTAGTTTTTGCGTCTTACTTTCTTTCTTTTGATTTTTTTTTTTTTTTTGGTAATTAATATCTCTCTCTCTTTTTATTTTTATTTATTTTTTCTGATTGTTCTTTGGTAATTATTATATTTTATTTTCTCCATTAAATGCAAGCCTTGCCTGGGCCAGGCCATGGGTTGCACCTGTGGGAGGAAGAAAAAATGTGTTTAAATTAAGTTGCATTACTTGATTATAACTGGATAAATGGGATTTTGGAACAAGATCTGTGATTCCAAGCCTAGATAGCCAGCATGTGGCACTGTGTATATTTACGTTGTGTTGCTGTAGTTTCTATGATGAAATATTCTGATGGTTTTCTTCGGCTGGTGCCTACACGTTTATGAATCAGCTGCTAATTACATAATATTCTTCTTCTTCGTTTTTAAAATTGTCATTGAATCATGAAAATGACCTTATAATGTGTTCTTATGTTGCCAAGAATATGATTCTTAGATGTGCTGTTCATGTTTTAATTTCAGTCCTTGGGACAAGGCTCCTTATAAGGATTCTGCAGAGAGAACAGCTCAGGGTGAAATCTCTCTTAATGGGTTTCAATCTCAGGTGTGTTTGCCTACCATTCTTAATTCTTGCAACTGCCATGAGTGGCGTTATCAGTTCCCTGCATGTTTTATATTCCTAAAGTAACTGATTGTGTTTGATGATGTATATGGTATATGGTAACATATACGCCTATCATAGAGATAAGTGTGCTAGGGCAAACACCAATTTTGATCCTTTAAGTTTGCCTCCTTCCTAGGAAATACACCGCCTCCTTCTATCAAATGACATTAGTTTCTTTATCATTTTTGGATTCCCTCCATTTTCTAATGAGAACGCTTTGAAAATATATTTTTAATTTTCTTGAGCTATTTGTTAATTATATCACTGTTAAAATGTGGTTGCAGTGGGCTCTTATGACATCATTGGATCCACAGCTTAGTTTGGCTAATTTGGTGTACATTGGATATGGTGGTGATCCTGCTTCAGCACTTCGTGTCACGAGGAGAAGATCAATAGATTGTAAAAAGCAAAAAACAGAGAGAAATGTTTTTCAATGCTTGGTTTTTGGCCCTAAAAGTGCTGGAAAATCTTCTCTGTTGAATTCTTTATTGGGAAGGTACTGCATCTGAACCAATTACTTGAGTCAATGTAGCTTTATGAGTAAATAACATTCTTGATAGGTTCAGCCTTCAGCATTTTCTTAATTGCACCTGTTATCCATCTTTTTTTTTAGTTTTTATTTCCTACTCATTATAACTTTTCATCTCTCTTTGTGCTTTCTTCTAAGCAATTTTTCATTTGCTATTCCAACTACAGGCCTTTCTTCAAAAATGATTCAACAACTGGCGAGCGTTATGCAGTGAATGTTGTTGACCAGCTTGGGGTTAGTATAATCAGTAGAAACACAGGGCATCTAGTACTTTAATCAATGGAATATTCCCCACCTCTCCCCTCCCCACTCCTCTGCTACTCAATACTCATGCACACATTTATCATTGACATCAGTAACAGTGAGCTAAATGATG
Organism: Fagus sylvatica; assembly: GCA_907173295.1. NCBI lineage: Eukaryota > Viridiplantae > Streptophyta > Magnoliopsida > Fagales > Fagaceae > Fagus > Fagus sylvatica. Next base: position 30,816,991 of record OU015771.1, read on the forward strand.
TCCAGTTGAAAAATAAACTGCAGAATTTTGGTTTTGTTTATTGCATGCTAGTATCTAAAAGATAAGTATGGCATTTCATCCTTACAAGTTGTTGATATGAGCCATATAGTCATGTTTGTCATATTACTTCCCTTGCAGAGGAGTAAGAAGATTCTTATATTGCGGGAGATACCAGACGATGGAGTTAAACAAAATTTGTCTAATAAGGAATTTTTGGCTGCTTGTGATGTGGCTGTCTTTGTCTATGACAGGTAAGCATGATGCTATTGTACTTATTAAAATTAACTACTATCATTTGTCTACAATATGACATAATATGAGAAATCCTTGGGCGTAACATATTTCAGTGTTGATTTGGGCTAGCCTTACACCAGAAACAATCTGAAAAGGGAGCCCTGGTTCTTAGGCCCTGAACACAATATCAACCTGTAGACAATTAGCTAAATGAACCAAATTTATTGTGGTTTGGGTTAGTATGATTGTTGATTTGTTTTTTTTTTTGTTGGGTAAGTAAAAATTTTTATTGAAAAAGAGGAGGGACCTCATGTACACAGGGAGAGTACATAACTAAGGTACCCCTAAAGAATTTTTCATTACTTTCTTTATCCTCAATAAAAGATTGTCAATAGAATGGATTGACAAAAAGTTGGGCAAGTCCTATTTACCAAACCTTCAAACCCACCCATACACAAAAATGAAAATACGAATAGTATGTCTTCAAGGCTAGAATCACCAAAATTGAATCATGAGAATAAAAATCAAATCATCAAATAGATAAAATATTTTTACCAGAATAAATTAAAGATATTTAAGCTTTTGCATCACTAACATATTGTGACATTGTTCTTCTATCTCCAGTTCGGATGAAAAATCATGGAAAAGATCAAAAGAACTAATGCTGGAGGTTGCTAGGCACGGAGAAGAAAGTGGTCATGGAGTGCCTTGCCTCCTACTTGCTGCCAAGGATGATCTGGATCCATATCCAGTTGCAGTACAAGATTCAGTAACGGTATTTATTTTCTCATTGGCTACCTTATTTTCACATAGTCAATGTTGTGTCTACATAATTTGTAAACTATTTCCTCAAATCTGCGACTCCATTTGTTCTTATTTATTTTTTGATAAAGAAGATGTACTGATAATTCCAATTTTTAACTTTCCTGTTTTAGGTTTGTCATAAATTAGGAATGGAGGCACCTATTCCCTTGAGCATGAAATTAAACGATTCAAACAATATATTCAGTAGAATTATTAGTGCAGCAGAACACCCGCATTTGAGCATCCCTGAAACTGAGACTGGAAGAAACCGCAAGCAGTACCGACAGCTTGTTAATCAATCTCTCATTTTTGTCTCGAGTATGTTTCTCTAGCTCACCATTCACCCCATCATATGTGCATGTACATTTCCCATTATGACTTTTATATTGTTCATATGCATTTATTCACTGGATTTTTGTCTCGAATTACAGTTGGGGCTGCTGTTACTGTTGTTGGACTGGCAGCTTACCGTGCCTATGCTGCTAGTAGAAATAATTCAAGTTAGGTAGAAGTCGTCCATCAATAAACTTCTGCTGTCATGCTGCCGCTGCAACTCTAATAAATGGTTGGTTTCATCTAGCTTTGACCTATTTTTCTCACGCTAATCTTGTTGGGCATTCTCAAAACAAGAAGTACATAAAATATTGGCAATTTCTTCTCAGAGGTTTCCTATCTATTTCAAGTTTTCGACATCAATATTTTCCCATTCAGTTCAATTTTTGTATTAATATTAATATTATTATTTTGTAATTTGTATTCAAAACCCTCATTTAACCATGCAGGGCATTTATGATCAGCTTTCGAGATCTCTGCCCTTGCTGCAATTTGATGTGCTCAGTTGGTGGGGTTGAATGTGCAATGAGAAAAACTCAATTGGCTAGGATTCTCCTCATTCAATATTTCCACCCTTTCCACATTTGTGCATGTGAGTTTGTGCATTTTTTCGAACTTGTTTCCGCGTCATGACAGTCCATAGTAGCGCTGGTCCTCATGTACTTTATGTGGTGTAAGAATTTTTGAGTTCACAAAATTTTACTAGTACTATCTATGGGGGTAACAGGTTGGATTCATTTATGCCTTAGAGATGTAGATGAATAGATGAGGTAGTTATCCGATGATTGGTACGCTTCTGTGGATTCATTTTTTTGGCTGAATGTATGCTTTTGTTGAGTTTGTAGTTTTTGCTGTATCTGTACTGGTGGTGTGCACCATTGGCTATATTAGGCTCTTTAGATCAATTTATTTAATGAGTCTGATATAAATTTTGATTACAATGCTTGCAAATATTAGGTCTTGATTGCTTGAATTGGAAGCTTGGAGAAATTCTACCCCAAAATACAGGGGAATTATTAGAAAGCATACAATTGTAGTTGAACAAAAGTGATGGGCTACTTTCTATGGTGTTGGTTGATAGGGATATCTTATAATTGTTACTTTCTATGGTATTGTTTGATAGGGCTATCTTATAATTGACAAGAACAAGATTTTACTTCTATGATTATAGTAGCTTTCTACACAATCATACACATTACAGAATGTGTGAGTCTGTGCCGCTGATTGCAAAGTTGATGGAGATCTCATTTAAAGAGTTGTATCATTGATCATTTCACACAGAGACTTTCACAGGACACTTGGATCATGGTTGCTGTTAATTTTCTTCTGCATTCTTTACTAACTCTTCACTGTTTACCAAAAGAAGGAAAGTCTTTCCCAAGTAATCTAAGGAAATGCTACGTTTCGGCCATGGTTTAGTCTTAATTATGTTGTTCTTGTGGAAGAAGAAAGCCTAAATCAATGCTTATATGATGTTATACCCTTGTTTATTTTCTCTTCATAAGAAGAGGAGATAACAAAGAAAGGTTATATCAATGATGTTGTACTTAATATACAAGATATTTAGGAGGGGAGATAATGAATAGGTTTATAAGCATTAGTTCTAGTTGTCTCGCTTCAAAAGGAATACTATAATCTAGTATTTTGTTTGTTTTCAAAAAAAAAAGGGTATATCTAAATTTTATTAAAGTTTGTAAATTAGAAAATATCCTTTCTTTTTTCTTTTTTTGGACAAACACCTATTTTTGTCCATAAAAAATTTTGATCCCTTAAGTTTATGAAGCTACAATCAAGTCCGAAAATAATTTGAAATATCACAAATAATTCCTCAGTCTAACAGAAGTTGATGGTGTGTCTTATTAATTTCTTATATAATAGTTGATACAGGTAATAAAAATTAACTTAAATTTTTGCACGCATGCCTTACATACTAGGAGTGATAACATGTAATATTGACATATTTTTGTTGTTGTATTAATTGAAACCTAGCAATTTGTTTATTGGTTCATGTGGCTATATATCATGTGAAAACTGTCGGCATATACATCTAATTGATGTATGCCAGGTGGACCTAATGAAGACTTTTTAAATTTATTTGAGGACTTGATTGCAACTTTTTAAACTTCAAGGATTAAATTGAAATTTCATGTGTCAACTATTAGAATTTTCTCGCCTGTTTTTCCTTGGTAGATTTATTCATATGCTATGTCTAAGGAAATTCGATTTCCCAATCAGACTCGGTTCTACTTTATGAGATATGGCGGTATCAAATAAAGAATAAAGTTCACAATAACCATGATTCCTTATTGAGAGAATAAAGTTCAAAATTTTTGGATTTAGATCCACTCGTGTTCATATGCACGACTTGAAGAAAATTCCAACCGTGCTCTATTACCATGATTTTGCAACATTATCAATTTCACTATGATAAATATATGGGATGGTCCCACGCATTATACGTTTCAACATTTATTTCTATATATGAGATGAATAAAAAGATTCCATCTTATATGTAAGAGAGATAATTGCTATTTCAACATCTATTTCAAGATTTTTTTTTATTATAATTAATTTGTGTGGAGGAGTTAGGGACAGTAGGGTAGGCAATTTCAAGAATTGTTATTTCAACGTAACTCTCTCTTGGGAAGAAGAATTAACTCATTACAGATTTGTTGTCGCATGAAATGACTTGAGCATATATGTATTGATTTCTATTAATAGGAAAGAAAAGATGATTAAAAGAAGTGGGCAAGGGAGCATATGGATTCATGAGGTCATCTGAATGTTGTTTAGCGGCCTGCCTTTAAACTCTCCTTATGTTCCCCATTTACATTTATCTGATGGAACTTGTCTACCAAAATGTTCCAACTTGTCATCATCCAAAACCTTATCAATTTCTACAAGAGTCCCCCATACTACTATCCCGTGCTGTGTAAGTGTGGACTAACTTCCGTGTCGTCCTGTCTTTGGTCTCCAAATGATTTATGGACCAACCCAAGTAAACCTATATGATGCCTCAAATACTAAAAGAATCCCAAGTCCCAAGGGATCTTTGATTCTTGAATTTTCATACAAAGACGGTTCTAAACTGGTAAAGTGAAATAGAGGATCTAAAATCAATCTCATTTACAATAGAAATTTGAGAGGAAGGACTGTAATCGTTTTTCCATTGTGAACTTCTTAATTGTAAACCCCCTGTTTTTCAATGACCAAAGAAATGATTATTGTTAATTGTAAGTGACTCTTTCAAAGACAAGGTGTTAGTATCTCATACTATATTATATTCCACTAGAATTTGATTCAATCACAGCTTTTTCTTGGTATGTCTTATTTTATTCTAGCTCAAAACTTTTGCCACTAGAATAGCTGGAATTAATGAGGTACCCAATAGTACTTCAAGTTTTTATTGGTTTATTAAACAACCGATTAAAACTTACATTATAGCCATTACTTAACACAAATCTCTTGGAAGACACCGACACGTACCTATATACGGATGTTGAATGAAAAGGAAGTGAATGATCAATCATGGAAGAAAGATAAGAGGAAAAAGGGAGATATCTATACGTACGTGAAACGGCAGTTTGGAATTTCCCACTTGTCATGAAAAGGAGAAGCGGTTGATGTGAAAGGTAAGGATTTTTGGAGATTCAACAGGTTGAAGAAAGTGAAAGAGTTAAACAAGCTCTCATTACCATTGATAGTTAAGTCTTTCTCTCTCTCCCACGCTCTGTAGACCTGCGATAGCAAATTTTTCTTGTCCTTGCCAGGGTATCAGTCACTTTCAATCTCATGCTTGTGGTTTCTTTCCTGCATGCATCAAAAAGAGATCTAGAGAGAGAAAGGGGATCGCCGACTCCCATTACTTTTTAGCCTCACCTAGGGCTAGGTGTACTTGGCACCCCCCAATAGAATGTGGATAATATATTTGCGTATCTTTTTTAAATAATGTGTAAAAATCAATTTACTATGAGCATCTGTGGTTATTCCATGGAATACACGAAAGTATAATACCATCGTGTTATCTCTAATGGAGCCATTGGATGATTGGAATAAAAGGGATAATATTTTTGTTGATGGGTATGTAATTGATGAGAATGTATTTTATACATTGGATATATGCAAATTTCTTCTTATAGGAGGTGTATTCCACATGATATTCTCTAATATCCCTATGTAGTGTGAGGATTCACGGCGTTATCATCAATTTAATTTGTATTATTGTTATCATTTTCTCTAGTATACTCTCTTTTCAACAATTATTTTGTAAGCCCGATCCATGAACCGGGCCTTTCACATGCTTATCGATCTCACTTGGATGTAGGAAATATCTTCTTCTCCTTTTCACATGCTTGTGGGTCTCACTTGGACGTAGGAAATATCTTCTTCTCATTTTCACATGCTTGTAGGTCTCACTTAGACGCAGGAAATATCTTCTTCTCCTTTCACCTTTTACTTTTTTCAATGAAAATAAAGAGAGATTATTATGTTTAATGCCCCTGGAGTCCCCCCACTTGGGGTGTGGGTCCTGCACAGGGGCTCATACCCCTGTGAGAGAAGGGATGACTTCTCTAAATTGACCTAATAATCTCTCGAATATAGATACTAAGTATGAATAACAACAATTATAATTTTCATAAGTATTATTCAGTGCATCTAGTATACTTTATATGTTTTTCTCTCACATAAAGATGAGTTTTACATGAGGGACAATTAACTACTAGTTGAGGGAACAACCCCCCCCCCCCCCCCTCCCTCAACACATACACTTTTTTTTTCCTACCTTTTTTTATGTGTTTTCGTTGTTGATATATCTCTTTTATATGCAAAGCTCATTAAAAAAAGAAATAAAAAGAAATCTTTCCTATCTAATCAATATTTTAAGTTCCAAAAAAAAAAAAAAAAAAAAAAAAAAAAAAAAAAAAAAAAAAAAAAAAAAAAAAGAAAAAAGAAAAAAGTTTTAATTGAAGATAAAAAATACCAAAAAAAAAAAATTATCACCTTTTAAAATTGTTAAGAGCTTAAATTATTTATGTAATAATTTATAATTTTTTTCATAAAAATGATTGTATAAGTAAAAAATTTGGAAATAGCTCCATAATTTGATATTGCTTTCAAGTTATACTCTAAAGGTTTTTAATGGCATGGTTATTATATGGTTGAAAATTGTTATTATTTAATCATTTAGTTTGTTTAACAGAAACCGACATATACTTGCGGTTTATTTAATTGCTAAACACCAGTATATGAAACTTATAAGTGGAATTTTGATTATATGAAAAAATTACAACATGACTTAATCCGATATAAAAAAAAAAAAAAAATTCCCAATAAATAAACACAATATAATCGATATACTATCTTTTTATGAGTTTTCTAATATTAAAATATCGTTTAGTATTCACATGAGTGACATTCTCTATTGTCCAAAATATTGGTCTTAAGTATTATAATTATAATGTGTGTGTTGTGATCATGCACAACAAGTGTGTATCCAGTGCAGAACTATAGGTGGGTTGAACTATTTTCTTTTACACCCCTATAATTTTATAAAAAAAAATAATTAGTCAAATCATGACTGCACCATTAATTTTACCAATAAGTTTCATGTGTAAAATTTACCTTGAGAGCGAGACGCAATAAACCAAGTATACAAAATCATTGCTCAGTGATCTTTAAGTGTCGGCGGTGAAAAAACAAATGCTTGATATGTGCCGTAACTAGCTATAGCTAGTAGGTAAAACAGATCATTCTCCTCTTGGCACATAACCTATATCTATGGTAATTTGTTTAGCTGGTAGGAAACATGGGCGGCTAGGGTTTCCCACTATAACAATCTCTGGTCTAAGTGTAATCAACCTTTCAAGCGTGGACCATCCCAAATGATCAAATTGAAGACACATATTATTGGTTCTTTTCAAGAATTTTTATTTATTTATTTGATAAATTTAAAAGAATTAATAATTGCAAGAAGACAAATATTCTCATGATTTCCTACATCAAGACTTAGATATACAGAATCCTAATGGTTAGGAATGTGGGTCCATCTTCGATACCCTTATGGATCTTCTGAATCCTTATAATCAATTGTCAGCCATTACAAAAGGAAGCTGCCACTGGTCAGCCTATTACCCTTATATGGGCTATCCAGATTGTCAGTCTAAAATCCATGAAATATAGCTAGGAAAAAAAAAACCCATGAAATTTTATATTTCTATTAACATCTTCAATGCATGCCTGCATGCAAGTTTGAGGTTTATCGTTAAAACAAAAAATAAAATTTACACTGCCAGGGTTTTTATTTGCCTTTCATCTCTAGCATGTTAAGTTTAAAAATCGAGTATAGCATCAACTTGTTCTTCATAACTGACATTGGTAAAATTCCATGTTGAAACATGTGTTCAAAAACCAAGAAATTATATTGAAAAGATAATAAAACGCTGACAAACACAATTGATTGAGAATCACAACTATACAAAATTAATTATTAGTTTGAATCTTCTCCCTGTCCCAATCTTTGGGACCGAACTCGTTCAAAAATATTTATTAAGAAATAAAAAGATAAGGAAATTAAAGATAATGTCCGAGGGGTAGTCTGGTGGCCTTGGTTGAAAGCCAGAATTTCCATGGGCCCTTTTTTTATGACTGATTAATTAATGGTCGTCACATCCTCTTCTTTATTTGTTTATTTATTTATTTTTCAAATCTTATAATTATTTAAACATGTGCTAGCTAAAATTATTTAGAACATATATATGACATATCAATTTGAAATTTTTGAATACTACTTTTAACTATATTTTTAATTGTTATAAAACTTTATTGGTTTTTGTCCAAATGTTAGAACTTTATTGCCATTGTGGGGAAATCTTTAAAGGTTTCTATATTTTATTATTATTATTATTAATAGTTTAAATTTCACCAAACTCAGTCTTGCTATATGTGCACATTAAGGAAAGAAAAATTGGACTAATTAATTTAAGGTTAAATAAATTTTACATATGGTAAAAAACCATTGACATTTATTTTAAAATCGTCTTTGTATTTTAAAACATTTCAATTTAGTTCTTACACTTTCAAAATATGTTTTTGAAAAAAATTCTTATTATCAATTTTATGGATGTAAAATGCTGATTTAATAAACCAAATTCATGTCATGTCATAGGCTCTACATCATTGAGTGATTCTCAAATTTCGTGAATCACGTTTGCTATATCAGTAATTTTCAATATTATAAAGACAATTTTGAATAAAGATACAAGGTTGAGGTCCTGCAATTTAACATTAATTTAATATTATTGTTATATATGTAGTGACTCGGATGAAATTCTGAGTGGATCAAGAAAAGAGAATTTGGATTATGTCAATGACATGGATGTCCAACATGTTAGAAATAGGAAAAGGTATAAACAGTTCGGATAATGAAAGTGTAATTTGATTTGATATGCATATGGAGAGCAATGAACTTTAACACGTAGGAGAAGTTTAGTGACAGGTGCGGAAGACCACATAAATTGGTGGGGGATACAATCTTCACGTTGGCACGACGATGAGGCCAAGCACAGGCCATATATGTCTCAAGCTTGTGAAGTTTTATAGAGGTGCGGTCATCCTTAACACATAAAATTTGTGTGTGTTATATATATGTAATGGTATATGCCATATTGTCATCCACACATGGACAAGGACAACCCCAACATTTGTTATATATGTGAGAGAGAGAGAGAGAGAAGAATATAGAATAACACCATCTGTAACTCATAGGCTCATAGCCATTAGGAGAATAAGTCAATATGGCATTTGTTACTTTGTGGGGATGTGTCTTATTTGTGTCTTGAATTGGGTTAAAATGGTGGCTAGTGGGGCTGCATTGAGTGGGGGAAGGGAATGGACCTTTTGTTGGTGGTGATGGCATATATGAAGGGGAAGACCCAACAAAAAGTAGCTTTCCACATCATTTTCTCTTATTTGCTAGATCTTTTATTTTGTATTATTATTAATTTTTAATAATTAAAAATAAGGTTTGTTGGTGTGGTCATTATCCCGACTCACTTAAACCAAGTCTGATATAATATGAGACCACCCGCATAATAGTAAAACATACTAAAACTCAAACTCTCAACCTCGGACTTGTAAAATAAAAGATGCATACGATTCCTATTACTTAACCATCACCTCGGGTGATTATTTTAACTTAATTATTTTACACATGCATTGCATTATTTTCGTGTGTGTAGCCGCCTAACTATAGCTTCTTGACTACACGTAATGGAGATCCATCTTTATCCTGAATTTTGGAAAAATCTCGTTCTCAAGAGAGAGTGTGGCAGAAATTAAAGTCCACTATTTCCACTTTGACTATTGGTATGTTTATTGAGTCCACTTCAGATTTTGATGCATTTCGAATGACAAATTTAGTCAGCATGACTCATGCATGAGCCTATTGATAAATTACTAATTGTGGTCATTACGTAAGTAAATGACTCATGCAAGGACGTGCGTAAAGGTTTCTTATCCTAATTGTGGTCATTACGTAATTTAATCAACAATTCATGCATGAGCCTATTGGTAAATTACTAAACAATTAATGCTCATTAACCCCTGATATACCTTTAATATTTTGTGATGAAGATTCTCTCTATTTTATTGAAAATGGTCTTTCTGATTAAGATTAAAATTTAAAATAATGTAAATATATATATATATATATTAAGCTGACCATAATCATGACACAATAATGTGAACTCATTGTCAAATTCTCATCGGGATGATAAATAGCAAGGTTAGAGGGTAATTATACAATATTCTGGGAGTACATTAAATGCGTACTCCCTCCTCTCACAGAAGTCGTGGGTCCTGCTAATAAAATTTATGGTGAGACCCACCATTTCTGTGAGAGGAGGGAATACGCATTTAATATACTCTCCGGAGTATTATATAATTTTCCCAAGATTAGGGGTTCTTTTCCAAAATAAATCGCGTGTTGAATAATTGCAAGTTGGTTAAATGCATCAACCCATTGTTATCAACGAACGTACCAAGTTGCATGAGCCTCATCTTTTACGTTACCTGCAGCCAGAATAATCATTAATGCGTTTGACCCCATGAATTACTACTAGTTGAAAACCATTCACCTTATACATGGTTTACATTTACCAAATGCATTTTATATTTTCACACCATTATTTTATATCACTTAAAATGTGGATAATATTATGGATAATAATGTTTATAATGTAAGGTGTAAATAGTGTGAAAAATATTTTAAATTTACGAAAATATTTTCACTATATGCATGCTACTGAAAATTTTTTTATTTATTACCATAAGGTGATGTGAAGGATTTGTATTCAAATGCTCTCTAATAAAAGAATCATGTAGTATTTATAGAACTACAAACTCTTGACAGTACGATTATAATGGTTAATGTTTCCTTGGTAACCATGCATAGCAGATTTTACAATTCAAATGAAATAAACCTAAAGCTCTAGTGAATATTATGTTGGGTAGGTCTTTGCTATCGTGTACATATTTGCACAAGAAACACACCAATATGGACAAGAATGTTACAGATATTGGTCACTATAAGTCTCTAGTGAATATTATGTTGGGTAGGTCTTGCTATCGTGTACATATTTGCACAAGAAACACACCAATATGGACAAGAATGTTACAGATATTGGTTACTATAAGTCTCTAGTGAATATTATGTTGGGTAGGTCTTTGCTATCGTGTACACATTTGCACAAGAAACACACCAATATGGACAAGAATGTTACAGATATTGGTTACTATAAGTCTCTAGTCTTCCCTTGCAATGACCTTATTATGTTTTCGGTCAAAGCAAGGCAATGACTTCATTTATTTTGTTGCATGGCAGATTTCCTTTTCTTTATATCCAAAGTACCTAACTCAACGTTTTCCACAAAATTGTTGAAAAATCAAGATTACTAATTTTCCTTATTTGAATCCTCAAATGCCATGCACGATGTGGTAAACTGTAAACAGTCACTTCAAATAAGTGATCATAATATAACTGTTTCATTTACGGATGAAAATTTTAAATAAATAAATAAAACATTAATGTGAGGATCTATATACTAACCTTTTGAATAAGGTTATGTATTCTCCATCAAAAAGCTTATTAAGCAAAGCATTGGCTATTAAAAATTCTCTTTAAGCTTGAATATCAATTGTAATTTTCTTTCAAAGTATTCGAATAGTCGTAACTGAAAATATATCTTTAATTTTTCCGTTATTTTCTTCTAATCATGTATAGGAACTTACACTTTTTTGATGAACTTACAAGAGATGCACTTATTTCCATACAGATCTTTGGAGGCTGAATTTTGGAACCTTTCCACTATAGAATCTGGCTCTTAGTGCATGCTTTGGAGCACGGGACGCGACATAGCTACATACGACACATGTTGGCTTGGTCCAGTGTTCTAGTACACTCAATAGTTAGATAAATTAAAAAGTCTTGTCCTAAATTATATATGCAGTATCAGATCTGGTACACTTCGGTACATAACGCATGCCCAATGGGTACAACTAGGAAACAATGGATTACACGCGAAAGCCAAACTTGTAGCATAAACGTGTACATGTATATTTGCCAATTTTTGAGTCTCACATTCACATATGGTTAAACTAGTCCTATCCTTCCTATTTCAAATCGTATGGTTCTCGAAGTAAAATTGGGCTCCACATTGTTCTGATAATATTATCCTTGGATAAATTCGTTATGTTAACATTCAAACACGTATACTTGAAAAATGTAGATAATTTGGAAAAAAAAAAACGATAATTTTTTCATGTTCTCTCTAAAAATTGGTGAAAGGAGATATTGTTGTAGTCGCACCGCAATAAAACCTTTCACCAAAAATAATTATAAAACAATAGGGTAAAACCGTACTTCAAGTCTTCAACTCATTTTTAACTATATTTTTTTGATATACATTTTTAACTATAAATATCTGAATATTTGATTCAAAAAGTACAGTGGGCTTCCAATGGTTATCAAAGTTTGCATACGACTCATCTCTATCAAAAACACCCAAAACAAAAGGAATAGAGAAGATGTGAGGTGTTCCTCGATAAGTACAAACACATGTACAACTAATAAAAAATGATTGAAACTACAGTAAGATATTTCCTATAATTTAATCAATGCTTCTAATAGGGGAATACCACCAATTCAGCCCATAAAGGGTCACCTAAAACAAAATATCAGTCACACTCCAACATTTTCAATTTTATGGTCCTGACAAACGGTAGATATTCCAACTTTAGGGGAGTTTGAGCTCACACGTAAAAGAAGATTTTTAAATAATGTTTAAATTTTTAAATAATTAAATTCACCCTTATCTAATATGTCAAGTTTTTCACATGTAAGAGAAGATTTTAAAATAATGTTTAAATAATTAAATTCACCCTTATTTAATATGTTAAGTTTTTTAGAGAATCGGTAATTTATCAGTTATGATATTTCTTTGGTATGAATTTCTTTCTTGTTTCCCTTACACCAAAAACCCAAAAACCGTGGTGACAAAGTTGTCACCAGTACCAAACTGAATTCTATCTTCGTACGGTAAAATGTAATGCAAGTTGAGAAGTTTAAAGACAAACTCGAAACAAAGAAAAAAAAAAATGTAAACAAAAAAGAGAGGACAAAATGTAGGTATCAATGTTACTAGCTACTCTATAAAAAGCTATACTACCTAAACTGCACTTTGCTAATCACCTACACGGCTACACTACATTATATGATATAGCACCATTGTTAATGTGATTTTGGTAGTTAGGAATGAGCTATGGTCTATGGGACTTTTTTTTTTTTTTTTTTTTTGATAATTAACAAAGATTTTATTAAATAAAAACATATTACATATTACATACCCTACAAAGAGGGAGACGAAACCCTACGTAGAGGGAAGCAAAAGTGACATTCGTCACGGCAAAACACCCTACCAAGAGGGCAGAGAAACAAAACAAACTAACTACTACAACAACAACTTTACTACAACAACAACAACAACAGCTACAACAAACACAAACAACACAACAACACAAACACAAATCGACACAAATTTTGACCACAGTCCAGAAGAGAACAAGAGCAACTACGGCAATCAATGTCTGGAATAGCAGAGGATTTGGAGCCGTAATCCCAGCCAAGTAATAGAGCCAATTGCAACAATAACGAGAATCATGAGGTAGTTATGACTTTCAACAAACAAATAGTAATTCCATGTTCACACCATAAAATTAGGAAGACAGGCCAGGCTGATTGCCCACAAGATTTTGCTTCCTTTGTCACATGGTATGGTAAAGAGAATATGTGCTTAAAGGAGCTTGACTAATAATTCTCATAGCACATGATGTTCGAAACACAATCATGCATGTGCCTTGTTTGACAATTTAATTCCCATCTAATCTCACCCAAAATACCTTAACGTATGGATGCCTAAACTCCACGATTGGACACTGCCCTATGTAAGCACTAAGCAGCCAACCTTCTTGTGGATATTTCTATTTTCAATATCACCCTCTCATTCCCGAAATTTTTTCATTGATCCCATAATTGATATTCTAATATCTAACCTCACAGTCACTGAGGGTTGTCAGGAAAAAAAGAGAAAAGAAAATATTAGGATCACTTCTTTTAGAATCTGAGAAGTGAAAAAGCGAGCACATTTATGATGAACTTATGTCATGAGAGGAGTGCATGTTGTTGCTCTTTTGGGTCCTACCCTTGATAGTTACCAAACATTCGTACTCCGTTTGTACACCAACTTGCAAAATGCTTGCCCTTGTCTTACAAAAATTTCTCTTTTGTAAATGCCACTCAAGCTTAGATTGTATTATTAGGATACATAATAATAGTTAAGCAATGCATATGGTACTCACTTGTATATGTCTCTAACTAATTAACAATATTGTTGAAAAAGCGCATTGCTCTACACTAATCCAACTATCCAAAATTTGATACAATGGCATACCTTTAAACTTCTTAAAAGATCCAAGTAAGATGAGTTAGGAAGTTGTTAAAGCTCATCAATTAGAACAACATGATGTTCATGTGTCCTGACCCCACTGCTCTAAATATTCTGGTGGTTGGAATTCTTAGGGAATATGCTACCTAAAGAATCCTCATAAATAAATTATGGTACTTTTGGTGATTAATTATGCCACCCTTTTAACATTTCAACTTGCCCAAATGCACCAATGAGATACATCATATATCAAAAAAAAGAACACGCGGAGAGAGAGAATGAGAGGTAGAGAAGGATGTATTGTCGGGGACCATTTGACCATTTCCAATAACGATAATAACTACCATTAACATATTTTTTCCGAAACTCAAGGTACAAGAAATCATAACTTTAACAACTAGAATTGTTAAAAAAAAAAAAAAAAAGAGAAATGTCCTCAACAAAAACTAGAGAATCTAACTAGGAAATTGAGGACAAAAATCATAATAATAATTATAGTTATTTTTTGTTCTTCTTCTTCTTCTTCTTGTTAATTAGACAGAGAGCTTGAAAGTAGAAACCCAGAATGGCTCCCACGGTCTCTTCCCATGCCCACCTTCCATGCACCTGGTTGCCCTTGGAAGCTTCCCAAATCTTACTTCACTATTCCAATCATCCTCTTCTTCAAAAATTCCTTCTTCTTCTTCTTCTTCAGCTTCAGTTGCAACCTCTTCTTCTACTTCTTTTTCAGCTTCATGTTCAACATCTTTTTCTTCAAGGACTTGCTCAAACTCTTCCTCCTCTTCTTCCTCAGTGGCTTCTTCATCATGGACCAAGTGAAGCATAAGCCTTCCATCACTACGCACAGCATGAAACAAGCTATTGTTAGAAGGGACAGGCACAGCTTCGAGAACAAGGCGTCCAGCTTCTCTATGAGGCCTAACATGTACACCACTTGAGCCACTAATAGATGTCAAGGGTGGTGGGAAACTCCTACAATGATTTTTTGACTTCTTTGACACATGAAATTCACTCAATTTTGAAGCCTCTTGCTTCATTGGACCGTTATTGTTATTGTCACTTAATAGTGAAGGCAAAGAATTTTCATCTTTGTTGGTAATTTCAGTGATGATAGCACCACTACCTGTCTCACTACCTAAGCTTTCTGTGCACATTTCAAGGCTTTTTTCACTTAGCCAAGAAGAACACCGCTTAACCAGAGGGTGTACATATACTTTGTCATTTTTGGTGTCATAGTCTTTGGTGGTTTGGGAATTGTTGGTTATAGCTTGCAGGAAACTCCAGCCTCCCAAGTCAGCTACACTGGTGGACATGTTTGGTTAAAATGAAAAAAAAAAAAAAAACAGGGGATTAAAACAGAGGAGTTTTAGTATTGAGCTAGAATTTGAGTTTTGTGAGGGAAAAAGGTGTGGAATTTGATTAAAAGAGAAGGTCTTGAGTGAAACCCACCTCTTGGTTTGGCTGAAATTGAAGATGGGGTGGGTTGAGAGAGAAAGATAAAGAGAAGGGAAAGAGTGGTGAAACATGAATGAGTTGTGAAAGGGGTGGTGTTATATTTATAGAAACTCTTGGGCCATTGGTACTGTAGTGAGTAGTATAGTGACTCTAGTGAGAGGGAGAGCTTTAACATTTTTTTTTTTTTTTTTTTTTGATGAAAGGGAGAGCTTTAACTTTTTGAGCCCACTCAGCTGTGCCAGTTTTACCCTGCCACACGTTACAAAGCAAAAAACGAAATAGAAAGGTAAACATGATGGAAGTTAGACTATGGTCAGTGGTAAAACGTGGTGGGAGTTCCATTTTTATCTTCGATAATATTAGGGGGTAAAAATTGAGTGTAAGACTTGGATAGAGTAACCTCCTGAAAAGTTCTCGATGTTACATATTTTTTTAATCTAAAAACACAAAATTTTATAATTGTTTTTCACAATCTGGTAAGTTGTGATTAATATTAAAAGTAGTGTTAAAATCACGTGAAAATAATGTTGTTTCAATTAAAGTTATTACGTTAGTATTTGTGAAATTTTTTTGTAACGTTAACATGACTTTTTTTAATTATTATTATTATTCATTTAGGAAAAGTTTGGGGGAAGTAAGAAATGGAAAACTTGAAATAATATAGATGAGTTAATTTTATGAACAATTTTGTCTTTGAGCTGAAAAAAGAGTGGTGGGTTTTGCCGGGCATGGGACTCTCATTTAATTTGATAGGTAATTCCAAGCTTTCTCAATAATTTTCGTTTCAGCCAAAAAGAAAACCAAACAAAGTGACAGAAAAAACATTTGACTCTTTTCAACATTTCTAGGCTGAGATCACCATATTAATCTTAGGCTTCGGCTTTGCTTTTAGCTTACTTCTAGTAAATCTGCTGAGTAGAGACATGAGATGGACCCATCACATATATTAAGAAAGAATATGTGACACATTTATCTCTCAACCAAAACTCCATTACACAAAAAACTATGTAAGCCATTATCTCTATGTATTATTAGGCATAAAGTCAAGCCGGGTTGCACCATACATCTCTCATTATTTTTGGAAAATGTATGTCAGCTTTACTACAAAAAGACTTAGAGATTGACATTGATATTGATATTATATCAAAAGCATAATCAATAAATTTAGTAATTAATTTTTATTTTGTGTTTAAAAATTAACACATCAATTTATAGAGTTTATACTGTAAAATTGGTCATATATATATATATATTTTAATTAGTAGTTCGGTTCCTCCCACAGATTCCTCTCACTGCATGTGTTAGGGTCAAAAGCTAAGATGACTGTAGGGAATAAAGCCTAAAAAAGTTTATAGGTTGGGTGAATGTTGCTTCCATAGAATCAAGACTCCACAAAAAGTTTGCAACAAAAGTTTTCTTTCTTGTCTACTTTTTCAAAGATGATGTTTGCTAGATTTCATTTCCATTTTATAAGAAAAGGGCACCAATGATTTTCTTTAAGATTAACTGACACTTATAAAGCCTTCCAAATGAGAAGCCATTGGTTAAAGACTAATATTAAAACAAGCCTAACTTTAATTTCTTCTAAGCTAAGTGATTTCCCAACTTTTCTTTCAATTATCATGCAGCTTATTCTCTTAAAATTGCAAAAAATTGTATTGGTTTTTTTTGTTGAGATTTGAGAGCAAAAGAAAGCAATGTCTCCTTGCTTTTGAGCTCAGCCATTGCTATTTATTGGCCACATCATTTTTTCTGGTCCTTGGTCAAGAAGAGAACAAGGAAAGGCTTTGTTTGCACAAACAACTAGTCAGGTTCTGCCTTTTTAAAAATTAAATTGTAACCCAATTAGTCGAAAGCAATGATCTTCCACTAACCCAAAAATCCTTTAGTTTGTCTGTTTCTTTGTATAGGCATTGGCATTTTCGCTCTACTAGGAGTAGGAGCATTCAACTACTATGGCCGAAAGAATTTGTATGCAAACTTGTGAAGGTAAAAGTAAAGCGCGAATAATGCATAATTGTTGTGATATTGTGGCATAGTTGCCAATTGAGGCATCAATCACGTGGAAACCAACAAACTTTTAGAAATTCAGGTCTCAAAATTGAGGAATCATTCAAATCTCCTGTTGGACCATATGCATGATCTAAATAGATTTTCAGTATTGGAGACCACTTTTTCAAAATTTCATTACTATATTTTATTGTTTAATCTCATAAGCAATGAATGTGAAACTATAGGACATTAGAGGACCTTAAATATAATACACATATGCCAAATTAAATTATTAATTGGTCCGTGAAGGTTCCTATACAATGTTAGCTAATGGATTCAAGCATTGAGTTTCATAGATCTATGAAAGTCTCCTTCTTGCACCATGTTATGACTAATTACATGATTTGTAATATGGTTACAAGTATTTAATACAAATTCCTTTACAAGCCAGGGCTAAATTGGTTAATCAAACTCAAACACCTAGTAACTAACTAACTAACTAACTAACTACTATGTTACTTATCTACACACAATTACAAGGATTATACTTAGAATTACAAGGATCGCATTTACAATGCTCGATTGGACTCATTAAACAGCATCAGATATAAATATCTAGAAGATAAGGAAGCCAAGGCTCATCCAATCTTATAGTACTATGTGTCATTCAACATAAAAACATATGCTGCCTTATTTTGAACTAGTGGAGGGAATATAATTCCTCATCAAAAGAAGCCCTAGCCCCTAAGCGAATTGAAAATGACTGCCTTATCTTGCATCCTTCCCTCTAAGATGACAAGTTAAGTGCCTTTGATGAAGACACATTTTTCTAAAATTTGAATGCAGCCAGCAACCCTCTTATTATCTGGTGTATGGTCTTTTATATGTTGTTCTTTCAAAGCCAATACTTCCATATTGAGCAATTAAGTCATGATCACGCAATTAAACTGCAACACCAGCCAACAGATTAATTATTCTCTATTAGATGCTGAGTCAGTACCAAAGAGTGTGAAAGACATTAGGTTAGAAACAATTTTCAGTTTACTTTATCAAAAAGAAATTTGTCAAGACCTGCAATTAAGAAGATATCGAATGAATTTTTTTTTTTGTTTTGGATAGATACGATTCAATAGGATTTAGTCGACACTAAAAATTTTGGGATTAAGCCTTAGTTGTTGTAAGATAAATAGGATTTAAAACCTTTGGTGTCTGTCCCATAATAATTGTTCTTTTCTCTTAAACAAATACATTAATGGGTTTCTTTTTGGTGTAGATGAAATTCAAACTTAGATGAATTAGATATTTTATTTGGTGACAAGAAAATTTATCGGTTAAACTAACTGGAACCCAATTGAATTATGAAAATTAGCCAATGGACTTATAGTGACACCCTATCCTCTCCCCCTTGTCTTGGGTTCGATCCAACCTCCCCTCCTAAAATTAGAAAAAAATAAAAAAAGTTTCTTCTAGACAGTTAATAATGCAATTCAAGATTTCTTATGCAACAATTTTACATATTTCTGTCTTTGCTTTTGTGGCAAGTAATGTGAGAAAAGAGAAATAGATGAGGTCCATTAAGTGTAAACCACATATCAACCCAAAAAAAGGAGGAAGCCTGCATATTTTTCTTCACTAAAAAAGTAAAGTAGAATCACTTTTAATATTCCTATTAGGCATTAAACCTTGAGCTCATTACATTTAGAAAGGTACAATTCATGTCTAGAATGCAATCTTAATCATCCAATTCCAAAAGGCTAATGCCAGTATTAAGAGCTAACATTGCATGAAAGGAAGAAATGTAGATCATCCAACCAAATTTTCTTCTCCACGTCCATCCCCAAATACATCTTAATTCTTGTCTTAGATTGTGGCCCCCTTGTAATGATACCATTAGTTATTTTTAGACAAGCATGATAAAAAGCATTAGGACCGAGGAATCGCATTAGAAAAGTGAGTTTAAGAAGTTACGGACTTGAAAAGCATGATTGACAAATTGACAATGAATTCTTGGCAACCGCGTAACAAATATACTCCAAACTTGTCAAATGCATATGTTATGGAAATAATGCAATAATAATACTTTAAAAAATAATATAAACGTACATTCAAAATAATAAATATATAAACTTGTTTTTTATTGGTATAGGGAATTATAATTTCTAATTTTGTAATCCGTTACTTTTTAACGAATTGCATACATATGTCTTCTTAATACTAAATATATATTGTTTGGTAAAGATCCTTATAATTGATTAACTGACACTTTATGATATTTCCAACCGAGATATTCATGGTTCAAATCCACACTCTCCCATCAATTAAATTATCAGCTCTAAAAAAAGCATTTTTTTGGAGATATTGAGTTTTTTTTAAAACCAAAGTTGTCTTTTAAAAGTTTTCTTTTTTTAAAAAAATATTACCATTTAAAAGATGCTTAAAAGAAAATAAAATATTGTGTTCAGTTAAGTCTATAAAACTCTCGTTTTTGTATAGTCTTAAAAAGTGATTGATACACAATCTTATCTTTTTCTTTAAAATAAAAATAAGTTAGATTCTCGTACTCAAACTCGTGGGTTCTTTTTTATTGCTCTGAATTCAAGAAAATAAATATCTAGTTGGGGTGAGCCAACAAGAATATGTGCCTCTTGTACACACTCAAGCCCTGACCACGAAATTTGCTTTTACAATATTTTTTTAACTTTGTTTGCATTTTAGATTTGGGCAAGCAATGTAAAAGTGAGAACTTTGCAAATTAAGAAAATGGGCCTCTTTCTATCGTGTTGTACTGTTGTCTCCCTTGGTCCCAAATGAAAACCCAAAAGTTAGGTCTGATTAATTGTATTTCCTTTTTATTTTTTTGCTTATTAGTTTGTCTATGTCTGCCTTTAAAACCTTTTTTTAACAAAAGGTAAGGAATCAGTTCATAGCTTAGCCTATAAATCTTATTTAAGCGCAATAATTCATACCTTTTGACCACCTTATTAGTGCCTTCTCTTTCCATAGCCTTTTTTTTTTTTTAAACCTAGTTCACATGAAATAAATTAAATTAAATTAAATTAAATGAGAATATTCAAACTGTGCCTTGTGTCACAAGGCCATCGGTGTCTTTTTTTTTCGGCTGGATAAAAAAGGGTAGAGGGGGCCATTAATATTTGCTAAATTATTTATTACAAAGACATACATAAATCAAATATTGGTCCCATGAAAAAGTTTATGGACGGTGCTATATATATTAGACATCCTTGTGGAAGCTTAAATATTGTACAAAGTTTTGACACTTCAAATATAAACTCCACTCAGCTTTATTATTATTGAAATTACTACTAATACTATTGTTAATATCAATACTATTATTCAAGATACCTTATCTAACTTGCAATGACGTATGCTTACGTTTTCGAATTATGGATGAAATAAATATATTGATTCTCAACAGAGGTTGGAATTTAATACAAACCACCAAGTAAGAAGAAAGGTGTTAGTTTGTGGTCCACTAATATAAATAAACGAGACAATGAGAATAAACTTTTAAAATCTACGCATTCCTAGCTTATGAACAAAATAGTAAAATGAAAAGAATATGGCATTTATCCAAAACAGAAGAAGAAGTTAATAGCACAAATCCATACTTAACCGTCAGGTGTAAGAGCATAAAAATAATGTTATGAATAAATTAATAACTTATGTTAGGGACAATAATTTTTGATAACCTACCTTTTTCACAATTGTCACCGTTGACATCGTTTTTATTAGCTCTTATCACAATATGTCACTTTAGTGGTCGTGAAAATTATTGTATTAAATAAAAACATCCTTTAAAATTTTATGAGCAGGTATCACATTGGCACATGGATGTCATCTTGATGTAAATGCAAATAATTCTTACAAGTAATCAGTTCAAAATTAAATGAGAAATTGGTTCTCATTGGATACATTGTTATATTGAACAGTTCATCACACAAAACAATTAATGAAGTGAAAAAGGTATATGACTCCATGCATTCATTATTACCAAGGAGAAAAGCTTACAATGACAGCAAAATTTTCAGATGTCATAAGACATGGAGATTTTGAATTTCATTATTGAGTTTCTGAATCTCTTTCTCAACACCAGATATTTCATGTTGAATCTCTACGAGTTTGTCTACTCTATGCTGTGCTGCATCTTGGTAGGGCTGAGCAACAATTTTTACAAAGTCATCAATATTATTGATAGCTTCCAAGAGATCCTTCTGCATGGCCTCTTCAAGTTCGGTGGCCAAGGCATCTGCAGCCCTCCTCACCTTATTTATCATCCCTTGCCTACGAGCTGGGAAATATGAAATGGCTAAGTACCTATTCACAGTAACAAAGGTTCAGTCAGGTATTGTGAACTATCTAAGAATGCAAACTATATTTTTAAAAGGTGCAATTCTTTTGTGATGCTTTAAAATGGTGCTACCAAATATTATATGAAAGTAATTGCGTAAGAGCAATTACGCAAACAAACAGAGAAGAAACAAAGGGTTTTAGGTGTTTGACATCAGGCAAACACATATCTTAGAGCTCAGCCAATAAAATGTTTAGAGCCAAGAAACCATATCAACTACCTCGGTTTCAATCAGAGGTGGCAGTAACAGGCCAATGGTGATATATGTTAAATTGAAACAATGCCTTTAGATGTTTTTTTTTTCTTTTTTCTTTGGTCTGGAATGACATTATAGAGTTTAAGGATTTCAGTCACATGGACTACCAATAAATCAAGAAATTTGGGCATATAAATGCTTCAGCAATAAGAAAGAATCACACAGAGAGGTAGAAAGAAAGAGTCATATTGATAAAGAAACATCACCCGCCAGCAGAACAAAGGCCAAGAGCAAGAAGATCTTCCAAAGTTGTTGGCAATACAGATGTCAGAAGTGAAGCCGACAAACCAGCTGCTCCTATTCCTCCAAAAGTCCCCAAGAACTGAAATTCATGAGAAAATTTTAATGAACAATTACTTTGTTGGGATGAAAACTTAAAGGAAGAAGCAGATGCCAACCGCTTCTAAGGATAAAGTAAAATGGTCTTTCTGGAGTTTAAAAAGAATATTGAGTAACATGCACTGACAACACCAGATCACCTCACTAACACTAAATTAAATCCCAAATCTTAACAGAAAATCATATCACAAGCCATTATTAACCATGCTCCTTGTGTAAATTTCTGGTTTTACAAAGTTTCCTTGAATACTACATAATCAGCAAGTATATTAACCAACATCCATTAAACATCTCAATAAGCATTCTACTACAAGTCGCACTTAAATACGTACATCAAAGAGAAGGTTACCACACAACTTATTTAATTGTAACTCCATCGTATTTTCCATAATCATAAAGAATTTTAAACTCACCACTTCACGGATTTCTTGTTCAAACAGTTTGGAAGCAGCACTGGCACTAAAGTTCTCTACCACTCTCAAGCTGCTTCTATCCAACTTTTTCAGCAACTCATAGGTCTCCAAATGCACATGAGTGTTTGGATAGACATATGAAGGCCATTGTTTTTCAAAAGAATCCTTGTACAGACTCCCTTCATGAGAATTGCTTGATTGTAACCACGTGACATATTCTCCAAGTAGTTTCTACATGCCAAGAAAATATTACAAGTAAACATCAATTCACGAGTCAATGCTGACTAGTTCCATGGAAAACTAAGTACCAAAATTACTGAGGAAAATCACTGGCAGAGAGATATAAGCTTTAGTAAATCTCAAAATTGCAAAACCTAAAAAGATGTTTTTCCTATTTTATGCACCCTGAGACTTAGGTACGAGGGCATAATCCTCACATGATCATAACACTTTGATTAAGGACTGTAAAACCCAGTTCATGGAAGAGTACATAATACAAACAGACAAATTATACTTTGGGCAAAATAAAAAACCTAAACAGGTTCAAACCATTAACTTACTTGTGCATCTGAGAGTGCAGGACCAATTATGTCATTTTGAATCCTTGAGGTGGCAGGCATTGTGCCAGCTTTTTCCCCTTTGAAAACATATGAAGTGACCAAGATCAAGATTGGATAGTTGAAGAGTAGCTTCTAAAAGCTCTAGAACACGTGATTTTGTAGTATCAATCTGCAATTTCATACAGTGCATTTTCTTAGATGGTTTAAACCCCTTTTTTTCATCAAAGAATGATTTAAATTTCTGAAAAGCATACCAGAGATAAAGTTTTCCTTCTCCAAGAGATGCTCTCAATTTCCATCTTGGCAGCATAGTCTTTTACACTAGCAACTTTATCATTTACTGAGGCCAAATCCTGCTTGACAATTCGGCAGTCCTCTCGCACAAGAGTTTCACAAGAAGAGAGGAGTCGTTCTGCAATTCCAATGGGTGTTCCAAGTTTAAGCTTCATTCTCTCCATTCCATTAATTGTTGACCCATCTAAAAAACTATACAAGAACTTTTCAAGTTCATAGAAGCTCATGGTTCTCCATTGGGAATCAAGCACTGATAATCCTCCATGGTCGTTTTCAGTGTCAAAGGTAGCCGAAAGTTTTGCTTCAAGAGCAGATCGTGCAGAAACAGGGTATAATATCACCTGCTCAGTATTTAGCAACTTCCGAGTATTTTCCTTGATGAATGATATAGCTTCCTCAAGCTGTATCAGATCAAGCAATAGTTACAGACAAGCAGAAAGGTGATTGACGAGCTCAAGTATGAAAGTGACCTCTTTTTTATATATATAGTTTTTGGAAAAAATACCAAAAGACCCCTTGAACTTTGGGTCAAAATCAAACTAACCCCATGTTGTTCACGTGATACCATGTGCAGTGCACATGATAGCATTTTCCGTCCACTTAATGAACAAAAATGTAACAGAAGGTTCGGCAACTTCAGGGACTCAAAATTGCAAATGGGGATAGTTTGATCTTGACCCAAAGTTCAGGGGGTCTTTTCACATTTTTCACATCATTTATTAAAAGATCATCTTAAGGTAAAATCAAGATATAATACAAACAATATGAAAAATGGAACCTCTTCAGGCATTCTGAAAGAGGTCAGATTTATTCAAGACAAACACAACTTTCTTCTTCCACTGTTGAGTATAATTAAGAAAAGCAACCTGAAAAATAATACCAGTAGAGAAACTGAAATCAGCTTTGGTGATATTGCATACCCTGATAATAGATTTGCTTGCAGATATTTATTAAAACAAATTCACGCAGAACACCTCTCTCTGTTTCTTTTTTCTTTCTTTTTTTAATGTAAGATGTTTATACACAAAAGCAAAAGTCACTGAAAAATACATTAAACCAAAAACAAAATGATATATCTAATAGAAGAATGGGGGTTCTCCAGGTGATATAGTATGTTCCATAGCAAGACTAGTAAAAATTAATCATACTTGCATACAAAGAGAGTATAAGCCAGAGCTGTGGCATTTTGAATCCATAGTTTTCCATGACAACAAAAACATTTAAGTAGCAAGCTATGCCACATTGACAAGTGCAACTAATCATAATTTATACCTCACTTTGAGTTAATGGACGATCGGCAGATATAACAAAAAGAAGCAAATCTGCACGGGGCACAAATTCCTCGGTTAGGCGTTGTTGCCTTTGAAGAATTACATTAGTTCCAGGTGTGTCGACAATGATCATCTGCTTTAGAAAAAGATAAATTAATTAGTTCCATTATGTAGTGCAGTAATTACAATAAACTATAATTCAGATAAATTTGCAGGAAGTCAAAGCGGTAAACAAGACATGCAAGGTGAATTGTTGAAGAAGCATAAGTTGTGAGTCCTCTGTTTTTAGTATGCTTTACTTTATTCATATCTTTCTTTCTCCTCTTCAAAGTTCATTGCATATGGTTATAAGTAAACAGAATGGTTCTTTCTTTCTTTTTCTTCTTTTTTGTTAAATATAAAATCAAGTACCAAAACACTACTCTTATTCTAACTGAAATATTGTTTAGCTTATTTTCTTTCTTGTGTAAAAGAGTCCAAAGTAGATCACATGAAACAATGTATAAGAAAGTGAATATCTGTTATGGAACCTATAATTGGTTTTACATGCAATTCACTGAATCCCTGTGGTCTAACATTCTAGTTTACTACTAATTTGCATGTCATCTTTTATTCGATATATATGGTATCAAAACTCACCATTAGCATACAGTTTATGTGTGAGCACGTGTGGTTGTCCACATACATATACACACGAGAGAATTATTGCAATATGGTAGAGTAATCAACCATAACAAAACATAAGCCATCCAAACATTTTCAGAAGAAAATCCTAAGGTATAAACAAGGAAAAGCAACTCACTCACTTCTTTAAGAATTGGAGCAGGGAGGTAGCATATATATTGACCATCTGGATGCCTTTCACAACGTTGTTCCTCACCAGAATCCAACTCGGAATAGCGTAGGAAAGTGATCTCATTAGTTGTAGGAACAACCCCCTCTTTGAGATACCTTCTTCCAAGAAGCGCATTAATAAAGGTTGACTTACCAGAGTTAAATTCACCCTAGAGATATCAAGAGATATGAAGTTGTCAAGAGAAAACTTAAGTAACATTCTGATAAACTCTATGGCTTGAATGTTCCAAAGTAGAGTATTGATCGTTATCTAACAGCCCTTTTTCAGCTAAAAAAAGACATATTGCTCTCAAAATTAAAGTAACTTTCTTTTAAATGATTAATTTATTAGGAAAAGGTGGGGAAAAAAGAGCAACAAAAACCAAGCTTAATTTAAGAGATGACTTTTTATGTCAATGCCTTCCTGATGAAACACTATGAATAGTCAACTATGAGGAGATGATTAGACTCAAAAAAATACCAGAATAAGATAGCAGTATTATCACACCATCTCAAACAGTAATGGCAAACACTAGGCTCAACAAGGACAGCACATATGCTAGTATACAACAACTGTTGATAGAGCAAATGGCAAGAAAGACGTGATGACCTGTGATTTGACTAAACATATTATCCTTGTATGACCCCTGCATTGCACTGAGTTGCTTTTACGGTTTCTATACAAAATGCAATTAATGAAATATGTAACTAAGGTTTAATCTATGGCTTCTACACGAAGAAAACAAGCCATTATAAGTAGTGACATTTACTAATTCTAGATTGACAAACTACAGCACTTATACGGTATTTCTTATATCGACACGCATGTGGAATAACAAAGTCTGCTATAACTCTACATTCTTTTGAGTAAATAGAAAAGATTTATATGAAATTTAGAGCTAATACCAATGTATATCCCAGGAACCAGAATTTGTTGAAGTTCAGCACACAATTACCGCTATAACCAGTATAAAGGGTTCATCAAGTTGTGAAACTGCGTCGATAAGAAGCGAAACCTCCTCCATCTGTCATTCAAAACCAATATTCCCAGTTTAAAAATAGAATAAACCATAAAACATTGATGAAATGTTGAATAATCTGAAGAATAACTCAACTACCAAATGTTTTAATTAAATGATCACCAGTGGAGCAGCTTTCTGGATAACATTTATTGCTTCAAGCAATCTAGTTCTCTCTGTTTCTATGAACTGTTTTTCTTTATCTTCCAATTTAATAAAACCTGCAACTGCTTTTTTCCCATAAACGCCATTATCCACATTCAATAATTTGGGCTCAATAGAGCTTTCAACTTTGTCCTGTGTTCTTTTGTTCATGTATACAATGTTAAACAATTTCCTCACAACATCATCGCCAAACAACCCCAAACCTTCCAAAGAAATCACCAAGCCACTAGCACCCAATTTGAGTAAATTAGATGCCTCAGTAAATAACGTGTCCTCTCCACATGAAGGAAATACAACAAAAATTGGTATCTTCACATTCTCAAATACAGAGTTCACTGCCCCATCAACATGTTTCTCTCCACCAATATCATATATAAGAAAATCAGCACCTTCGGAATTAGAAGCATTTAAAGCAGCATTTGCAGTTTGTACATTCCTAGCTACCAAAGGAAGAACTACCGATTCAGACTTGGAATCAATCAGTGTGTTTCTCGCCACAATGGCAGGAAGACCTGCAACAGAAGGAAGAATCATATAACTTACCACATTGGACAATTCCTAGCATACAATATAAATAAAACTTTATGGAAATACTGAATATAACTTACAACTATTGGGATTCACCAGGGACCAAGGTACACTCTCTTAACAATAAATGATCCTAAGGACCCCTTATTTGAATACCCTCATAACTGATTAACATTGTACCTCACAGAGAGAGAACAAAAACAAGCCACACAGCATATTACAACAACAAAGCATTAGTCCCAAAACTATGGGTTGGTTATGGATTTTCAACAAAACGATCGATGTCATTCATAAACAGCATATTAGCCTACATTATATTAAACAAATTAGATAACTTTCTGACTATTCACATATGACACCCCAATTATTTTGCACCCACTTTATTGTTATCTTCTTAACACTTTAATACTCAAAATTAACATGATGGGCAGCCTTCAACAAATCCAAACCACAAGCAAAACTTTAACTTTTCGTATTTTTTTCACTGAGATTTATTGCTCAACTCCTACCAATCCTGCAGATCAATGCAGCTCCACACACAAACTAACATTAACCAACAATGCTAACCAAAACTCTAAATTTTCAATCTTTACAAAGAATGACATATGAAACATAAATAAAAAACCAACCTTGATCAGAGAGCACAACCCCACTAGCACCAACGGCGGCGGCGATATCAACTCGCTCGGCAATTAGCAAGTAGGCGCGGTCACGAACCACCGATTTCAACAAACGCGCGGCCTCGTAGAGCTTGCCGCCGGTATTCTCAGCGCCATTGAGAACGACGATGCGAACCCTGTTGGCGACGGCGTTGTCGACCAAGTCCAAGGCTTGTGGTTTGTCAAGGACGTCGTTTGGGTGCAAGTGGAGGATGAGAGCTGGGACATTGAGCTCTGGACGCTTGTATCCGCCTGGAAAGAGGGTTCTGGAGCGCTGTGGTGGGTTGGGAAAATGAGGAGGTGGGTTTTGTGAGAGTGATGAGGAGGATATGGGGAAGTGGGTTAAGCGTGGATTTGGTGGTGGTGATGATGATAGAAGTGGTAGTGGTGGGGTTTTGAAGCGAGGGAATTTTGGTGTGAGAGAAAAGAGAGGGGGTTTGGGGGTTTGGAGGGAGAGAAGAGGAGGCACCATGAATGTGTGTGTGAGTGTTTCTCTGTGAAAGAGAGAGAGAGAGAGGTGGGTTGTTGTGGTGTGTGTGTGTGTTAGAGAATGAGAAAGTGCCTTATCTTTTGTGTGTTTATATGGTGTTTGGTGTTTGCTTGGATCTTCTTATCCGTTGGGATGAAAAAAGAGAGGAGAGGCTGATCCACAAAGGGATTAAACGACAATGAAAGAGGAATAAGAGAGAGAAATGAATAGGATCAAAGAAACATCAACAATTCAACATATAGAAAAAGTGACTCATTTGTTTACCTTCATGTGCTTTGACACTATCATTCCAATCGGTCTAAGTCCATAGCTTTTGTCACAATTCTGTGAAGGGTTAAGTTTTGAGTGATTAATAATCAATTCCACTCCACGTGATCAATCACTAATAATATCTTTGTTTTTAACTAATCATCACAATGATATCTCATCAAGTTATGACAAAAGTCATGAAACCGGTTGTGGTCCAAAACTTATATGTATCATTAAGCTTTACTTGATCTTTAACCACTTGAACACCCTTTTAGGTAGGTGAGGAAACATGAGCTCTTGACTTGGTTGTGCCTCCCAGTCCCAGGTTTCAATTCCTAGCTTAAACACTTTGACTTACTTTGTTACATGTAAAAAAATTTATGTGTAATCGATGCATGTAATTGGGGTTTTACTACCTTAACTCAGTTTCCACGTCATTAAAAAAAATAATAAAATAAATAAATAAATAAATAATACAAGGCTATATTATCCTGGTTTAAAAGCAACAAAATATCAGGGAGAGGATTATCAAATTTTACAAAATCCTGTTGCAGATTCCATCCTAGCTCGAGCATCAGCACAACGGTTGGATATCCTGAAACAACGCATCACTCTTTGACTGTTGAGTTAGTCTAAACAGTTTTCTACAATCATTAACAAGAGCATAAATCTCACCATTACAGTCATAGTATTTGGATTTAGCCCAACAGCTAGACAATAGGTATTGTTTAAATCAAATTCACCATTGGAGCTAGAAACCCACCAATATTTGTCCTCACCAAAAGAGCCTCTTCTATTGGGTTAAGATTTGGTGAACAGTTTTAATAGCATGTAAAAAATCAACAACACCATCTCAGTATGAAATACCAAATAACATCATATTTACATTCTCTGACAACACTTTTATTAATATTATATCATCTTAACAGTTGTGAAAAAATTGTATTTTTGTGTATGTGTATGTATATATGTATATAATTTGACAGTTTTGAAATGCGGATTTGAACCCTAATTTTCCTTAGGAAATGTCAATTAAACTTACAAGACTCTTAGTTTTGTACATAGGACATTTGCTAGTCAATAACGCGTGCAATGTTCATAAAAAGTTTAACAAAATATGATATTCTCTTTTTTATTTTGTTTCTAAACATGGAATTTTACAATTATGGGTAAGTATTAATAGACATTTATTATGATTGTATATGCATATAGAACTATCTATTTTATAATTTAAATAAAATATGATATAGCAAAATTCTAATATAAAGGTCTAAATATAAGAGTCTTTATATGGAATCCTTAAAAAAAATTAAAGCTATATATATATATTAGAATAATGACATTGAAAAATATAGCCTTTCAAAAGTTTAACGTTAACAAAAATCAAAGACTTCTAACCTCTCAACAAACTTTTAATGGCTACATTTTACCTCCTAAAGTGTGAATTAAAATGAAATTCTTAAGATTCAGTCTAAATGAAGAGATTTTGTATTTTTTGGACAAACCAATTAACCTCTTTTGACCTAATAACTTTAGTCCCACAAGTTTTTTTCAATTATTGCATTTCACCCCTAAAAGTTTGGATTAAAATAAAATTGTTCAAACCATTTAATTTTAATCCAAACTTTAGGAAATCAAACTATAACAAAATCTGTGAGCTAAATTGTGATAGTCCCAAATTACAAGGGATTAAAATATATTTTTTGTTTTATTAATTAAGATTGTATTTAAGATTTAAGAATAAAAGAATAAAGGCAATATCTAAACTATCATAGTAAATATCTACCGTACTAAACGTGGCCAAAAATTTTCTCAGAAGTCAACAGTATCCAACGGCTCATATTTCTCAATTTAATAAGAGCCAAGACATGAACGGGTGTGATCAAAACTAAAGGTAGGGAGTACTGCACTGATTACGCATAATGCAGAAGTGACTTCTCGAGAAACGCATGCAATGACATAACTACCCCTGAATGACTATTCGCTTCCCATGAAAAACTCTCCCCTCTTTATCAGGGTTCAGTTCAGTACAAAGTTGAAAGCTTTGGAAGAAGAAACAGACAAATACTTTGGTTTGGGTTCAGTTTGACTACTACTACTACTGTGTGAGAGCTGAGAAAGACACAATGGGTAGGAGGCCTAAGACTAGAAACATTGAAAAAGAAGCTGACACGGTATGTTATATATATATATATATATATGCATTCTTTTGTATATGATCTTGTTTCATGTTTATGTGTTGCTTTCAATGCTTTTCTCTACTTGTTTTATCTTTTTGTTTGTTGGGTGTTTGAAAAAAAAAAGGATCTTTCTTTGTTTATTTTGATGTTGGTGTGATCATGTTGTAATGCCAATGGTTTGTTCCTTTTTTCTTTTTCTTTTTCATATAATGTTTATTTTTATAGGTTTTGTTTTGCATTTTGCTCTCTGTATAATTTGGGTTTTGCATGTTGTTCTATGGTGATGAAAGTAGATTTTATTTTTTATGTTAGAGATAGAGAAGGGTTTTGAGAACTACAAAGGAAAGGTGAGATTTTTTGAGTTTTCTCTGTTTGAATCAAATTTTTTTGAGTATTGCATGCTGTGTTTGGCAAATGTATGAAAGTTTACATCTTTTGGGTAAACCAAAATGGTTCCTTTTTTTCTTTTGTGCCTTTGTTCGTAATCATTTATATTCATCTTGTGGATGGTTTGTTTTTGGGGTTTTTTTGTTTGCATAAAATAAAAAGGGTAGTTGAGCTTTTAGTGAGAGATCAGATTTGATTTTTAATTAGTAAATGGAGCATTATAAAATGTTAAGCATCCTTTTGATATCCTGATTAATTTTAGATGAAGAATGATTTTCCACAAAAAAGATGAAAAAAAAAATGAAGAATGCTTTTTACTTGCCAATTTGCTTGGATCCTCAGTTGCA
Organism: Fagus sylvatica; assembly: GCA_907173295.1. Taxonomy (NCBI): domain Eukaryota; kingdom Viridiplantae; phylum Streptophyta; class Magnoliopsida; order Fagales; family Fagaceae; genus Fagus; species Fagus sylvatica. The sequence goes on from OU015771.1 coordinate 30,849,167, forward strand.
TTCTTGTTATGTGGTACTAGTCCCTGAAATTTTGGTCATGTTCTATATTAGTCCTTGAAATTTGAAATTTTTTCTTTAGTCCTCAAAATAATTGTAAGGTTACAAAGTCGTGACCCACGGAGCGACAAAGCAAGATTTATTATAATGGCAACACTAACTTGGTATACTTACAATTTTTGAGGACTAAAATAGAACTTTACAAATTTTGGGAGCTAAAATAGAACATGGGCACATGGCCCAAATTTTAGGAACCAAATGTTATATTGTGCCCTTCTTGTTAACATCAGCTCTCTTCTTTTGAAATATAAAGCCCTTTTCTTGTATGGATGGTTTAGGAAGAGAAGGCATGGACCTGAATAGACTTGTCCATCCATGAAATTGGCATAGTTTGTAGAGTTTATCATATATTAGCTGCATATGTTGTGTCAATTTAGTTTTGTTTCGAGTCTTATCTGTTGCACATTCCTAGTGATCATCCATCACCAATGCTGCTAGCTCTCATGTAACTCAAAAGTAATATTCCTGAAGTTCAGGAACATGGATTGTGCAATTTTACTTCATTTGCTAATTAGTTTTTCTGTTACTAAGTCCAAGCTTGAAAGAACTAATCAGTCCACGGAGAGAGTGATATTGCAGCCTGTAGAAGCAAATCCTTCCCTAGGGAGAGTGGAATCACAGCCTGAGAGTTTGAATCCTTCTGTGGGCAATGTGGAATTGCATACTGAAAATGGAAGTCCTTCCTTGGTGGGAGCAATGACACAGCCTAAACAGCTAGCAAATTCTGCCAAACCATCAAATCCAAATAAGAGAATCAAACATCATACTGGTTCTGTTAGGCGATCTGAGCGTATTCAGCATGCAATAACCCCTGTTCTAAACCCAGACGTTCAGCCTGGGATTGAAGAGATCACCCTTAGTGAAACTGATGAAGAAGATGATCCACCTCCTCAGAGGGAGCAAGATATGCCTGAGCCAATTGAACCATCAACCTTGGGTGAAATGAACTTGGAAGAAAAAATTGACTATATTGTACAACGATTAGAAACACAAGAAAAGACCATAGAAGATTTGAAGTCTGAGGTACTCTAATAATGCAACTTTGTAGATTGTAAATTGTCATTACACTTATATCTTTGTGGTTATATGACTTTTGTAAATGAAATTGTCAATGATTTTAAACCAGGTGACCATGAAGTCTGTCTTGAGTGGAAGCCCATCTAAGGGTGATGTCAGATACAAAAGCTTGTATATAAGCTCCCAAAAGAAGGTTTTGTTTATATGTGACCTTCAAGGCATCTATTCTTTGTTTTTATATCCTTAAATGTTCTTTGATTTCACCCCTTTTGATTTTGTTTTGCCCATATGCAGATTGATTTCTTAACAGAAGAAAACAAACAACTTTCTGCAAAGCTTGAAACTGCTCTTAGCAAACTTGAAACAGTATGTCCCAATGATCCTATTTATTGGTTTCATGACTTACACAACTATATTTTTTCGTGTCTTATTGTTGCAAAGTTTCTTCTAACTGGTTTTCATGCCTACCCTGTTGTGAATATATAAGCTTGAACCAGGAGCTAGTTACTATCACCAAATAATCATTTATGTAGTTTACAAGGTTAAAAGAGAACTAAGAATTGTTTATATATATATACTTGAACCTTTTTTATTGTTTTGATGGTGAGCACTATTAGAGTGGTCCTGCATAATGAGATGCTAATGCAAACTTGCTTATAGACATCTATAAAGATATAAGCAATGGTAGTTTATTGTTCGTATCATTGGTTTTTTTGCACATTTCTGAAAGCTTTTAATGCCTGATAGCCTTGAAATATAATAACACAAAGAATAAAAGCTTTCCAGTTCTGAAAGCCTAATAAAACTTGATTGGGAATTATTTCTTTTTCTTTTGTTCCTACCATCGACTTCTGCTTATCAATTCTTTTGTATTGAAGCTGAAGCAGCTACTTTCAATGTAACAAAAAGAGAAGCAACGACTGGAGAGGTTTCAGAATTTAGCATATAGAGAACAGAGGACCGCCCAATTAGCTTAGAATGAAAATACGATAGTAGTTGTGTAATCATTGGGTGTATAAGGCTTCTGCAGAAACATCTCTATTCTAAAAATTGTAGGTGTTGTTGGATTTGAATTTTATAAGAATATGTATTCTTGGAGTGTTGATATTGTTGAGGACTCAAATTTTGGCATAAATTGATGCGCGCATTGTTGTGCTTGTCTTGTCAATGTCTTTATTTAATAGAGGACAATAAAGATTTACTACATGCAACTTGTTAAGTTCATTGACATTGTGAATGGCATTTATAACAGTATTAAAAGGGATGATACTTTACTAATGTTCTATATAAACTAATGACATGACTCGTTTTTCTTTGCATGTAGTATGAGAATGGCAATCATGTTTTCTCTAATGTGATGGATAAATTGAAGGATGTGATCTTGGTCTCAAATCTGTCAAAAACTACTGAAACTGCAATTAACATGTCATCTCAAGCATTACACAATGCTTTTTCTGCTGGTGCTGGTCGTGGATCCAGGAGTCCTGCAGCTAAGAGAAGGAATCTTGCTACAAAAAGAAGGTGAAAAGACACCGACAATATGTTGTAGGTTGTCGCTCTACTTTCTTTGAATCTAAAGCTGTTCTGTGTTCTCTTTTGTTTATGTAGCATGGAGATTTGTCACATAATGTGGATGGTATTAGTTTGTTTTTAACTCCCAAGTGCTTATGGTGTTTAAGTACTTTGTAGAACATTTTGTTTTTGTTACCTCCAAGATTCAGAGTACAATGGTGGAGGTCTGTATCAGCTAGGAAGCACAACTAGAAGTAACGTATAAGACACTTCTGTGACTCGCTGTCTTTATGAAACTAATAGTTTATTAATTAGCCTTATTGTATTCAAGGCCTTTTATCAATTCATTTTTTTCTTTTAAACTAATAATTGCATAATATTTATTTAAAATATTATATTCAAGGCCAGTATATTATATATTGTATCTAAAAGATCAAAAATTATATTCAAGGCCAGTATTTGAATCTAAAAGATCAAAATTTAATGTATCACAGTGTATTGTGTATCCATGCATATCTCGTATCCAAATACTGGACAACAAGTCTGATAAAACCATCAATTGTTTGCTGGAGTTCTTCAAAAAAATTTACCCTTTAATGTTTCTCTCAAGTGAAAGTGAACTGCTAAGCAGATTTTGAGGAGAAATCAAATCTATCAAGAAATCTTGGATTTTGTAACTGACTCTAAATTTTTAGACAACTGAGTTCAAAAAATATAAACTAGGTTTAATCAAATCTTTATTCATTACTTTAATACAATAACGGTATAAGAGAAACAAAAGTTAACAAGGCATCAAAATTTACACTTGAAAATACAATTCAATTCCAAATGCAGATGATACCAACCAAATGTGCATTTTATTACTTAACATCTACCTACTGCTGCCTTTCGTGATAGCACTCTTCAAGAGAGGTGGAGAAGCTGAAAAGATCAGTTTGAGGTGTTTGAGGAACTTGGTCATCAGCATCTCTTTCAGGTGGCGGTGGAGACGAGAAGTCTAAGCACATTCCCTGTATGAATTGTTCATATGATGCAGAGAGATCTTGTGAGGTTTGTTGGTGGTAGTCCACAAGTTGGTGAAGGCATTGGTTTTCCCTTACTAGATTTGCATTTTCACTAGCTAATCTGGATTTCTCTGCTAGCAGTGCCTCCAATTGAAGCCTCACCTGCCAAGGCCACATTTAACAAGATTAATGTGCTTATAATTTATTCATTAATCATTAAACACAATAATCTGGTTTTCCCTTTTAAATGATGTGATTCTATATTTACTTTTCGATTTGTGAAAGCTAGATCTTTACCTTTAAAGCGAAGATACCCAGTTTAAAAGATAACTTTTAAATGTAACAAAACAATAATCACATTAATTGTCACGTCAATTTATAAGATTTTTATAGTAAAATTAATAGTAGCTCGTACCAGATCATCTTCCTCAGGTCTTATCCCCTTAGTGAATCCATCACGAAGCCTCCTGTTCTCCTCCTCAAGCAATGCACATCTTTCTTGCATAAAACACAAATCAGACTTTATTGACTTCAATTCTCTTGCAAACGAAGCCGCTTTTGTTGCCATGGAAATTGCAATCTGTTAAAGACACAATGAGCAATTCAAACAACATTGATATAAGCTTACTACTTTAAATGCCATGACACTAAAGAGAAATGTAAACCTACATTTTTGGCTTTCTTCAGCTTCCCATCTTTGAGGCTTTCCTCATTTGCCTTCATTGAATCATCATCTTCTTTGTCCTCTGAGCAATGACTATGATCAAACTTCCTTTTCAATCCATTCTTAATCTCTGCTTCATTTTCATGCTCTTCTGAATCCTCCTCTTTGCTATCTGAATTCTTCATATTGCTTTGGAATATTTCACTCAATGTGGGTGGCTTAGCTAGATCTCTAGCTCCCTGGAAACACAGAAGGCATTTGGTTTTACTTTTTGTATAGTATAGGCAAATAAAAACTCATTCCGAACACAAGCAAACCAAAAATTTCAGAGCCCAAGAACACATTTTTAAAAGTCCTTAGAGAATTGAAGAGCTTGATGTACCTGGAGTGCATTGTCCAGATTGTTAGATAGCTGAGAGAGAGTGTGGGCAACTGAGTCAAACCCTCTCATCAGAAGCAATGAGTCTTCCTTCAATCGCTTAGATTTGTCAGTTTCTCCGGCATTCTATTAAAAAATCCCACAAACCCATCAATCCAATTCTCACCCAACATAGAACTAGCAGCATAGAATTCATTTCAAATTTTCAATCAAATAGCTGAACATAAAAATAAATAAAAAATCACTCACCAATTGAGGATGATTCTCAAGAAGCGTGTCGACCCGGCTGCGTAGCGCGCTCCACACGCGCTTATCTGAGGAGGGGCTAAACATAGGAGAAGAACCCATGAAGCTTGTGCCCTCCTGTAATCAAATTCAGCAAAATTTATCAATTAGTACACAGAGACATCTTTTAGCAAAAACAAAATAAAAATTCAAAAGAAGAAGAAAAACCCACAACAGAAAGATGGAAGAATCATAGAGAAAAAGAAAGAGAAGGAGAAGAAAGAGACCTGGTTGAGATGGGCAGGTGATGGTGTATCCACTGAGGCTGCCATGAGAGAAAGTGAGAGAGACAGAGAGAGATGTATGTGTAACGGCTAGATTTAAAAGGAGCTTTAGAAGATGAGGAATCCTTTTAATATTTAAATACATGCGCCGAATTGGCCTAACGTTCTAAAAATCTATCTTTAAAATATTGTTACCAATTATTTATGAGTATCTATCTCAAACAGTGACTTTGCTTGCTCTGGTCCACTACTTTATGATCAAATTTTAGAGCTTTTCAACGCTCCAAGTGGGGTCCAAATTTAGATCCAACGGCTGTAATTTTTTCAATGAATTACTTGGTTTTAGTCAACAGTGATTACTGCCCCGGTTAAACTAGTTTAAGTGTTTAATTGATTTAATTGTAATGTTAATGAGTGATATTAATAAGCAACGTTCTTTTCTCTCACGTAATAATAATCTGTCTTACTAATTATATTTATGTTGCGACTTAGCATTTATGCGTGTGAAATAAATATTGTTTTGAAGCATTGAATAATATGACATTTAAGGGCTCTAGATATGACATTTTCAGCTTTGATTTTGGACAGACATGGCATGTTGACTAAGGTTGGTTTGTCTCTGATTGAACTCAAATTTATGTAAGGCTTAGGAGTTCGGATAGTTCAATGTTTACAACTTTGGTTTAATGTGTTGAATTGATAGAGGTACATTTGTTTTAACCACTCAATTGTCAGGATCTGAAAATTTTGGCCATAAGGAGCTAAGGTCAAAGGATTCTGCCATTGGAGGTACTGTTTGTTGCAATATTCAAAATCAAGCAAAGCTATAGACATACATGGACTTGAAATTTGAAAACCACAAGAGCCACTTGGGTAATTTTTTCTGATATGTTTTCTAATTGAGCTTGTTGTTAGCACATTAAATTTACCGTGGTCAATGTTACAAACCAAACTTTGTCCCAACTGTAAAAGTTATGCTTCTCTTTTGAGAAATAAGCGAACTTTGTAAATTAGTGAGGTGGAGTTAGAATAGGTAGTAGATTCAAATGTTGTCGAGAAAGAAAAATTAAATATACATCAACATGACTAGCAAAGTTAGTAAAACAAATAACCCAATTAAATAAAACCATGACGTTGTTTATGTTCATTCCTATGTATCATTAGACAACTTTGAGTTTATAATTTATTTTAATTTTATTTTGGTCTTTTGGGTAATGAATTTATGTGTCCTCATTGTATACAAAATTATATGGTTCAGTATTTATGATAATACTTAATCTGTGTCTTGACTCACTTTGTTTTAAAATTCAAACCAATAATTCAGGACCAAATTTTGAAACCATGACTATTAGGTTTGCAACTTTTCGGAAGACGCTTTAATAAAACTTGACAATGACTTGTACTTTTTGGACCATAATATTCATATTAGATTTAATCGATGTCTTGATCTGATGATAAAGAATAATTATAGAGCAAATTTAAATTTTATCTTATCTATTAAAAAGTAAAAGAAAAAAAATATTATTATGCTCTTTCTTGTACAAATAGAGAAAAGGGAGGGGTAACTAAAATCAGTAATGATTTTTTGTTTTTTTAATGAAAAGATAAAGAATTTTTATTGAATATAATATAATTAGGCTGGACAAATCAGTAATGACTTGGAGCATGAATTCCAATTCAATTTTCTGCCATAATTTTTAAGGGGTTAGGGGAAGAAAGTAATAAAGAAAAAAAAAATGAAAAATTGAAGGTGAGATTAGTGCTAGTGCTTTAACATTTTCTTTCCTCTTCCTCTTTTTGTGTGTATGAAAATGTCTTATCAACAACTTTCATTAAAATAACAACTTTTCTTTTAACAAATAATTCCAATCCACGCTCCAACTCGCAATTTGAAATAATCTTATGTAATGGTTATATGCATTGAATCTCTTGGACTAAGATTTTTCTTTTTTTGTAAAAGAGTTGTTAGGATAATTTCATTGTAAAGTTTTTAAAATCTTATCTATCATTTTTGAAACAAGTGAATTGAATTTCATCATTTCAAAATGGATAGATTCCAATTTTAGAAATTCCACCGTAAAATATCACTAAAATAACAATAGCACACAACAATACTATAATAGCAATAGCAACAACTTCCTTGTCTGTAATGGTACAAAGTTCACCCGGGAAATTAACTGTCAGGTTGATGAAGATTGATGTCATTGAAGTGGCCGGTTGTTAAAATGTTACCTCTTTATCTATTACAAAAAGTGCTGGTTCTCATACACACAAAAAATTAACAGTCATCAATGGCCTCTCTTGCCTTCTCATCCTCTCTCCTCCTCTCCTCTCCACCTTCCAACTTTTCTCCACCTTCACTTTCTCCTCTTCCTTCACGCTTCTCTTTCTCTCACTCCTCTGCTCTCTCTTCCTCCCTCTCCATTACTCCATCTCCTCTCACATACCCCAAAAGTTCCAAACGCTTTGCTCTATCTGCCTTGAGTGTCAAGGCCAGTGCTGCAGAGAAAAAGAAGGTCCTCATAGTTAATACCAATAGTGGTGGACATGCTGTTATTGGGTTCTATTTTGCAAAACAGCTTCTGGGTTCTGGCCATGATGTCACAATTCTGACTGTTGGTGAAGAGAGCTCTGATAAGATGAAGAAGCCTCCATTTAATAGATTCTCAGTTAAGAAAGATTCACACTTTACATTAATCACTAATATGTATCTTGTACTTTGTGTGTGTGTTTGTGGATAAGGTATATCATGCAGTGTTGTGTAAGATCCATAACACTGAGAAATGATGCATATATCTTACAATTGGAATTTTTTGTTATTTGAAAAATTGTTCAGGAAATTGTGAGTGGTGGAGGCAAGACAGTGTGGGGGGACCCTGCAGAAGTTGGGAAGGTTGTGGGAGGGGCAGCATTTGATGTGGTGTTGGACAACAATGGCAAGGACTTGGATGCTGTGAGGTTTGTTGCTTTAGTTCTTGATACTTAATCTTGAATTATGTAGTTTTGGTATGCTATATGGATTGGAAAGTTGTTAGGTATCCTACTTAATAGAATTGGAAGATTTTGATGGCCATTTTGCTTTTTAGAAGTTGAAGGACCTTAGTAAAGCAACAGTGATAATGTTTATGTGCTTGGGGCCTAAAAGCTAGTATGTGGCATTTTTACTTTTTAGACCCCCCACATTTTGAGTTCCAGTTTTGAAATGATGGTATGTCCATGATAGAGTATGAGATGTGAAGTTAAAACAAATGATTTTTGAAACGTTTTACTATGCTGATAGCAGGACTTTGATCCTTGAATGAGCTGGTGGAGAATGGCATTTTACCTAGCTAGATCAATGACAAAGCTATAAAATATTACACCAAACATATAGTTTTGAATCCAGAGCTTTAAATGAGCATAATTAGAGTAACTCAAGCATTAGCCTATATATATATATATATATTTAATCTAGGTATAAAAAAGTGACAGCATATTTTTTAAGCTTATAAAAATAATTTAAATATTGATATTTAAAGTTTAAACAATCACTCTTGCAGGCATATATGCTCTACATTCCCGTAGCGCATGCTAAGCTCCAACGTCCCTTTGTTATGTCTGTTTCACTCACTCTACAGTGAAGGCAAATTTGTATGTGATAGTTCAGTGTAATTGGTTCTTACTAATATGTAGGAGTGTGACAGTAACTGGACCAAAGGTACAATTAAAAATGGAACAAAAGACAATACATAAATTTGTATGTAGTCTGTGAGCTATTTATTCTAACATCAATCTTCACACATAGGCCTGTGGTAGATTGGGCCAAGAGTTCTGGTGGTAAAGCAATTTCTGTTCATCAGCAGTGCTGGAATCTATAAGCCAACTGAAGAGCCTCCTCATGTCGAAGGGGTATGTTGTATATCTATAATCCCAATGGCATTCAAAATAGGCTGGATTTTCTCCATTGAATAAAAACATTCATCATAACAGGATGTTGTTAAAGCTGATGCTGGTCATGTTGGAGTGGAGAAATACATTGCAGAGGTTTATGGAAGTTGGGCAATATTCCGTCCTCAATACATGATTGGCTCTGGCAATAATAAAGATTGTGAGGAATGGTTCTTTGATCGTAAGTGTATAATCTAAAGCACTTTTTTAGTTATTCATGTTTCATCATGTTCCTTGGATTTTGTTTTAAGCCAACAATGGTCCAATACTCTCTACATCATGTTCTTTACTTTCTGATGTTTGATTGTTTCTTACCTAGATAATGTTTGCAGTATTGATCTGATTTTGCTCATTCTTAGAATGGTTTTAACTTAATATTCAATACCAATATATCCTTTGCTTAATGTTCAATATTCTTGATATTATTTCTGCAGAAAATATATAAACTCAATATGCTTACTTACTTAACACAGGAATTGTTCGGGATAGACCAGTTCCAATCCCTGGCTCTGGAATGCAACTCACAAACATCGCTCATGTTAGGGACTTGTCCTCTATGCTTACTCTAGCTGTTGAGAAACCGGATGCTGCAAATAGTAGGATTTTCAACTGTGTAAGTGACCGTGCAGTGACTTTGGATGGAATGGCCAAACTGTGTGCTCAAGCAGCTGGTCGCCCTGTTAACATCGTTCATTACGATCCAAAAGCTGTTGGAATTGATGCAAAGAAAGCTTTTCCTTTCCGGAACATGGTAACAACTTTTCTTCTACCTGCAATCAAATGGTTTGGAAGAAAGTATGTAATGAATCAACCCATTAATAATTATTTTTATGGGACAAGATAACCATAATGATCAAGAAATTTTGTCGATCAAACATATAAAACATTTAGCTTGAGGGGTATCCTGAATGGACCACTGAATGTAGAGGTCCTGACTTTTGCTTCTGAACTGTTTCAACTGTGAGATAATTAACATAATTCATGTACTGTGCAGCACTTCTATGCAGAACCAAGAGCTGCCAAGGAAATTTTGGGTTGGCATGCCACTACAAACCTTTCTGAAGACTTAAAGGAGCGGTTTGATGAGTATGTCAAGATTGGAAGAGACAAGAAGCCCATAAAATTTGAGATAGATGATAAGATATTAGAGTCGCTTAAAGTACTGGTGGCCGTATGATTGATCAAACTCCATCCATATCTATCCATTTTACAAGGCTATATGAGATGCCCTTTTTCCTTTCTCTATATGTATTTCCATAGTTTGTCAAGAATCAATGTATTCAATCATATCATATAAAGTGGATAAAATGATATGACTGAAGTTGTTACTTTTGTAGTTTATACAGACTTTCTTTTATTCTGAAAGGAAAGGACATGGAGCTTGAGATTTTCGAATCCGATTATAGGTAGCCATACATAATTTGATGCATGTAGCCCAAGGTAAACTGGTTTAGAACTGGTTTCTATCATATCGTATATCAGAATTATACCCTTCACATAATAGCAGGTTTATTAAAGTGAGTTTATTATTTATAATGCCAGATTGAGAATAAATTTTAATTTAATTGTGAATATATTAGTAACAATCAAACAATAGAGATATAATTGGCCTCCCTCTTCGCAAGATTTCCCATTAAGCAAGGCAGCAAGCTATATAATGTAAACAAAAACCCAATGAAATAATCACAGAGCACAGATGGATAAGAGGTCTCTTTAATCTGAAGTTAGCCTGCCAGTTAACAGTAGCACTAATATTAACTGACCCATTCACATACTGAATTCTCAGTCCCATTAGAGATACCTGCCTTTTCTCAAGAATCACTTCACAGTAATCTCCATGCAAAGTAAATATTAAGTCTTGAACCGATTTGTAAAGACAAATTGCATATTGAAACACTAAGCATAAGCATCCTGAAAAGAAAATTACTTTATACCTCCAAATAGACATAACATACTACCCACAAAGATACAAGTTCGATCAGCAGTATCAGAAACTAACTCATAAGCTAGGGAATTTTCTTAAAGTATGGAGGTCTCCAGCCTAACCTACAATAGATAGATCTATTACACTAAGCTAAATGCAGCTGGACTAGCTAATATGGAAAAATATAACTGAAAATCATGTTTGGATATGGTTCAAATCACAATCACCCAAGGCTACTTTGTTAGAGTTTGAAACTCTATTCCTCTTGCTTGATTTCAAGGCTCTTGAGTTTTGATTCCAATTCATCCTCATTATCAGCACCATCCTCTTCGGCCTGCTCATTAAAATCTTCTCCTTCAGGGTCATTCTCATCCAAAGGCCCAAGCATATTAGGGGAATTCTTAAATACTTCCTTAACATCATCAATCCCTTCATCAGATATGAAATTAGAGTTGATATTTAGCAACTTAAATCCAGGTTTGTGCACAACAGCCTGTGCCAAGACCCTTGCCCCAGCCCTTCTAATTTGATTTGCACTGAGATCAACTTCATTTAATTGGCTGTGGCCCACTTCCAATACCTGGCTGATCAGAATTGCACCTTCATCCTTCAGTTCATTCTCAGACAAGTTTAACATGGTAAGAAACTGTTTTGCTGCTATACAGGCTGCTAAAGAAGCAGCAGCTTTGGCAGTAATGTCATTTCCAGCCATATCCAGAACTTCAAGGGAAGGTGCAGAATCCTTGAGAGCATTGGCAAGGGTTACTGCCCCCTCATCCTCCAAGTTGAGGTAACTTAGATAAACCTCAGTAAGATCTGCAAAGACAGATATAGCTTTACTCAAAGCAACTCCAGCTTCTACACCAAACATGTTGTCACGCAAATCAAGCTTCTTTAGATGGGTACAAGTTCCTAGTGCTTCAGCTACGGCAACTCCCCCTTCAGAGCCTACCCTTGTAGAAGAACACCGGAAATCCTCTAATGCTGGAGAACATTTCACCATCTCAGCTATAGCAAGTGCCCCTTCATCTCCTGTCATGTTGTTGTGAAAATGAAGAACCCTAAGCTTCTCAGTGGAAGGAATTAGTTCACAAACTGCTCTTGCAGCTTCCTCTGAGATACCATCATTCATCAAATAAAGCTCTTCCAAATTCTTCTGTGACCTTAGGAGTGACCCAAATGCCCTAACACCCTTTTCACCCATGGCATTGTTAGAAAGGTTCAAATATCTCAAACCACAACCTTCCAACGCTGAAGAAAATATGTTCATGACCTCAATAGCTTCTGCCTCTGGCCTTCCTGCAATAAAATCTGATAGGTCTACTTCTGTCAATTGATCCTTAATGGATAACAGAATGGGCTCAGCAACATGAGCAGCATCCAAGCCAAAACTTCTATTACTGAAACAAATCTTAGTATATGAGTTTGGTCCCCTTAATGGTTTTAGAAGCTCCTCAGCCTCCTCTGCTTCAATAAAAGCCCTACGACCTCCAGATATATCAAAGATTGTTTCATTAGAAGCAGTAGCTTTCCCAGGTATCATAACCTCTCCATCATCCTTTATTCTGGGGCCTCTTTTAAGAACTTCCAACATAAGCTTACTTGATTCTTTGGCATAAATTTGCACTGCGGAACTCCCATCACCATCAGGCTCCTTCTCAAAGTGTTGGCTTGCAGTTGCAAAAGCAATTTCTTCTATGTCTTTGGCATCCACCTCTGCCTCTTCTTTACTCAACAGGCCATACTTTCTGGAGAAAATGGATGGAGTTGTAAGATTCTTGGTCATTCGATCTACAAGCATCAGTCTCGAACTCTGGCTAGGGGGCCATAACTTGATTGACAATGTGCGGGGTTGGAAAGTTTGTGTTGCAGAATCCATGCCAAAGTAGCCTAGAACCATGTAATATAACTAAGTCAATAAAGTGTAACAAAAATAAGATATAGTAACACACCTGGAGATGGGAGAAGTATTGAAGCAGGCTAATTTATACAGAAAAACAAATCGCTTATAATTATCCAAATCATTTTTGACTCAGTGAGAGTGATAGAATTACTCTACTTGTTTCAGCAATCAATTTAAACCTTCGACAGAATTCTCAACTATTTGAACTAAAATTCTAACTTTGTCAACATATAGTGAAACCCAAATTCTTATGTGCCTATCCATCACTTAAAAGGATGCAGTTAGTGTATTCCAGCGGTGCACTAAAGGGGAAAAAAGGAATGAAGTGTCATTTATAAGAAAGATACCATTATAAGGCAAAAGTTTTCAGAGCTATGAAATAAAACAATAAGTAAACATTAAAATCCCACAATCAATTTAAAATTAGCGTGTACTTCACATGAAGGGAACCGTTAGTTTTGTGTCAACAATGGTGGTAGCTGCAATGGTGGTGGGTGTGCCCGTCATTGTATTAATCATGGTGTTCACATTAACAGAAGCACTAATTATTGTAAAAGTGATGCATATCAGCAATTGCCAATGATTACCAATGTACATTGGTGGTGAGAGTAACTAACAAGACAACTAGGTGGTGGGTGAGAACATTGTTTGCTAGCCAACCAACAAAAGTATATCCAATATTAAATACCGAACACATGTTTTTTTCCTTCTCACTTTTTATTTCCATATTCTCGCTATAAAAGAAAGAAAACCACACTAAAGCTGCTAAAACTGCCCTACCCAAACATTTATACATAGAACTATAAAAAAGGTTCATAACACCCATACAAAAAGATTACTCCCAATGTAAATTTTGGACATGGATGGCCACATGATATATCAAATCACTTATATCCTCCCCAAACAAACCAATACAAGAAACTTCGAAAGAGTATATATTGCATAAAACAAACAAAATCAACACAAGAAACAAGCAAAACTAACAAGAGCCCTAAATAATAAGATGTAAACTAAATTGCATACGGACACTGTAACTATAACCGTTTTTTTGGTTACAAAAAAAAATAAATAAAAAATAATAATTCATCTAAGTTAATTTATTGTATCATTAAAAAAAAAAATTAATATATATATATATATATATATATATATATATATATATATCCTCTCATGCCTGCAACAATTAGATATACAAATTCAAAATCAAAACTACATCGTAGAACTCCAATTCAACATTTCTGTAAATTCAAGTAACAGATCTAGATAACGAGAAAGAAACCCTCACTAATCGTAGAGGAAACCACGTAGATCTATAAAAATAAAATTTAAAAATTTAAAATTCCTCGCTCTAATTACTTGAAAATTGTATAAGAGAGAAAGAAAAAACTGAAATCTCGGTTACAAATATCCTCGAAATTCCAAACCTTCTTTCCAATCGGTCAAAACTATCTCCACAATCAACCAACAAGAAATTTGAAACATGCATATAATTCTTTTTCTTCGCAGGAATCGTTCTATTTGGAATCCAAGAAAGCAAAAGAAATAAAATACAGAAAGAAGCAGATTCGGTACCTGAAAACGAGAGAAAAATTCCACAAAAGCCACCTAGACTTTCTCGGGAAACAAACGGAGTCTATGAACCCTTATCGCGAAAATTTCTTATTTCTGATTTTATATATATATATAATGATTATCGAATTGCTTATAAGGGAATTTTTTTTGAAAAAGAAAAAGAAAAAGAGTGCGAGTGGGAATTGGAGGGAAATGATGAAAACCTAATCTAACTTTAAATTATCGGAAGCGAATGCGAAAGCGTAGGTTTTCCGCTTCCTGTTGCTGAAATGACTGAAAGGTCCCTCTGCTTTTCGTCTTATACGTTCTTTTTCTATCTTTTGTCTATTGGTTTGGGCTTGGGCCTACTCTTTTCTTCAATTATCTTGGTCATGTTGATATTGACTTGTGCGTTGGTTTGGGCTTGGGCCTAGTTTAATTTTTTCTTCCTTTCAAATCTAGGAACATATATATACTACTGAAATGACATGTTATTGATTTATGAAAATTTTAGTGATAGTGATGGTTTATTACACAGAACCTGTTACTTTAGTTAAAATGACATGCATGTTATCTCACTCAATGGAGGATACAAAATGTATACACATATTGAATGGAGTTTTTATAACTTTTTATTGAAAGTTTATTTGTTAAAAATTGATAAGGAAAAATTAAATTTAAAATTAAGTTTTAAAAACTATACATAAACAAATAAGTTGATAATATATCGAAATATTTTTTTTTGTTTTTTTTTTTTTTTTTTTAGGAAATAGTTTTCCTCCAACCCACTATGTAACAAGTAAATAGACCATCTACATGTACTTTTAGTCACATGACATTTTTAATGAATCATGTGACTTTTTCAAATAATACATGTGGATAGTCCATTTAATTGACACGTAGTGAGTTAAAGGAGAATTCCTCCAAACCGAATTGAAGGTAAACTTTGTCCTAGTTTAAATAGGGGATGCCAAAACCGGTTTTACAAAACTATCATACATCATGTCTCACACAATTCTACCCCATGTAATTGATGCTCAAAGCATGCCACTACTAGTGCCTGGCTTATACAAACCCAATTTTTAGGCACCAATTTGTTACAAACCCAATTTTTATTGGTTGTTTCGATGAACTATTTCGAGAGAGTCTAAACCTTTGATTTTACTGATAAATATTCTGATTGATTATTTCTTATTAGCAACCGGTTTTAAATAGCGCTTTGAACTACAAGCAATAAATGTAAGCAAAAAACACTCCTAAGCAAATAACAGTTCATTCCAACAACTCATACTCAACTACTAACTCCTAACAAGAGGTTTATTCAAACTATAGCAATCCTAATATCAATCCTAATTTTCCCAAATAACTCATGTGAGTCATACGGGTACGTAATATAGGCATTGTAAAAACTCTTTTGTACTTACAACACTACTTTCTACAATTAAAAAATATCATCATAAATCTTATCAAGTAGGTAAATTGATGCTACTTGGGTATTCGCCCCAGTGGTAATCCCCTTCTCCAAAAAGCTCCACCCCTCTATGAGAGTGTGGGTTCGATCCCCGAGATATTCATTCGTGTAGTGAGTTTATAGAATTTCTATCATATATAAAAAAAAAAAAAAAAAAAAAAAAAAAAGTATAAATAAGAGTATACCCAAGACAAAGCCTGCGCTATCGTGTCATGCTTAGGTGTTGGGTCCTCTGGGATTAGTTGAGGTGCGCGTATCTACAGCGTCCGAACCCAAGGTTATCAAAAAAAAAAAAACAATTATATTTTTATTTAACGAAATATTCATTCGTTTAACAACAAACTTATCCGTTATTTTAGCTTTGGTTGATTTCAATAAGAGATCTAGAGAGAAATAAGGGAAAACCAACTAATTGATCCAAACTTTGGGGTTCTAATCTAGACTTTTATATATTGCCTTCCAAACACGTAGGCCTGCCCTAGATATATATAAAATCATGCAACAATCTCTGAATTCGTTTTTTCTCGGATTAGAAAGCTAAACAAATCAAAAAGAGAGATGTCAAGTGCAATGTTGGACGATTTTCCTTTAGTTATATTGATGGACATATTTGCTAGATTACCCGTCAAGACACTCTTGCAATTCATGTGTGTTTGCAAATCATGGTATGCTATTATCAAAGATCCTATCTTCATCACCAACCATGTCAAACATCAATCTGCTCTTAGCAACAATGGCTATCTTGCTGTCACACGCCGTGTTGGAACTTTTGGCGGTACGTGCTTTATATCTTTGCGCTCTTACGAGACAAATTTTGGTGAAATTCTTAAAATAAATATTCCATCTCCTAAGGAATATCGTAAGGCACCTTTTAGAATTGTAGATTCATGTAATGGTGTCTTATGTCTCACTGTTACTAAAGACACAAATTTTTTATTTAATCCTGCCACAAGTGAGTTCAAGGAGCTTCCAAAACCTGATTACCCGACTGAGGATATAATTGGTCTTGGATTCGGTCACGATCTCGAATCCAATGACTATAAATTGGTCCGATTTTCTTTTTCTGAAAAGTTGGGAGATGATTTTTATTCAGGAGTTGATGTGTACTCATTGAGTAGTAATTCTTGGAGAAGAAAAGACAAGCGTGTGCTCGGAAGTGTTACGCGTGATTCTTTTTCCAAGGGTTTAATAAACGGTAATCTACATTGGAGGGGTGCAATAGGATTTGCTGAAAGTGGGGAAAAGAGACTAATTCGTGAAATAATCATATCTTTTTGTATAAGAAATGAAGTATGTAAACACATAAAATTGCCTGAAATTGAAATAGAAGAAGATGATTGGTACCCTTTTGTTAGGAAGGAATCCCTAGCAATTGTGATTGGCTCAGGACGAATACCTATATTTACCATATGGGTGATGAAGGAATATGGGGTCCAAGAAACTTGGACTAAACTATTGACTGTTGGGCCTCTATATGCTCGAAGATTGGTTGGATGTGGAAGAAACGAAGAGCTACTATTTGCATCGTCGTCCACTATGTACCATCTAAGAGGAGTCGAACCTCCTTGTCAAATTACTCTTGCAAACTTTATGGGTAAAGATTTTGTACCCCAAGTAGAGGTGGTGAATCATATTGAGAGCTTAGTACCAATTGAAGGAACAAAAGTCCGGGTCAAAAGAGAGCTTAAGAAGTCTTGCTTTAGGGAGAATTTTATTTTCATATGTGTTATTCTTATAGCCATGGTTCCTATTTTTTTTCGTAAGAGATCCTGATCCAACAAGTGCAAGGGAATAAAGAAGCTGGTGGTTGCAAGTTTATTTTCATTGTTTTGATGTGTTCTTAATTTCATGGGTTTATTTTTGTGTCTGAAGAAAATTAAGTAGGATCAATTGTTGTAAAGAATTAAATACGAATATAATTTTATATTTTTATTCTTCAAATCATATTGTTCTCTGTGTGATTACTTAAAATCAGATCCCATGTATGATAGGTACTATATTGGGTCAATCCGTTCAAAGGATATACTATTAACAACATTCTTCTGGGACTATCATTCGAATCCCTAGTGCAATTTGAATGTGCAATCAAAATTTGTACTATATCTGCTCTCTTCAAAATTAACCCTTGATCAATTCCGTGCATGCACCTCAATCAATCAATTATTAGCAACAAGGACTTAGGTTATCAAAAGTCTTGTAACTCAATGGATTTGATCGGTTTCTTTTATGATAACTATCGCGAACGGTGGTTTGTTGAATTCCTGGCTTCTTGTAATATACGGGTTGCATTGTTTATTTGAGCATCATAAAATGCTTTACATTGATAATAATCGCATAACCTTGCTACTAATTAAAAAATCCAAGTTACTCTAGAGCTATCGTTGTGCTTGCTTTTTGGTCACTAATTAAGTCAATGCATTGGCTTTGATTAATGGATATTACAAGTTGATCACCAGAATTAAGTATTTGTACTTTAGTTGCAAAACCTTGTAATCCATGACCATGACCATAACTAACATTGAACCAGCCACCATGATCCTAACGTAATTAAGTAATGCTAGAAACAAAAAATAAATAAATAAAAATTATAATATTTTTTACAACTTGTTAAGGTGATAAGTTATGATTAGTATAGCATCACTTTCACATAGGATTCAACATTAATACCACATTATTATATATCAATCACAACATAACATCCTCAACGTATAAAGAGATGACCGGTTATAAATTATTTTTGATCATTAATATAGCCCATGAGCCCAATGTTTTTAAAAGAGTAATAATGAAAACATAATATTTTTCACAATTATTGTAGGACCGGTATGATTGGAGGACATCATTTTCATCTAAATTTACCAATAATACCACTTTTATTATAGACCAATTACAACATATATCAACCGTTGTAAAAAAATAGGCAGAAATACACTTTTGGTCCCTGTGTTTAGGGGGTTTTTCAATTTGGTCTAGTGTTTTAATTTCATTCGACTTACTAAAAATAAAAAGTAGCTGGCCAAACTATTTGGCCAACTCAGTCCCTCATTGGCCAACTCAACATTCCCGCCCATTTTAGAAGCACGTGAGAGTCACGTGTGTGTGAAGTCAACACCCACACGTCCTCTCTAAATCTGTCTGCTGCCTTCTTTGCAACCAACGGTAAAGTTAGAGAGAGAGAAGCCGAAGTCAGTGAAGAAAGAGAAGAAACGAAGTGAAGAAGAAAGAGACGAAACCGAAGTCAGAGAAGAAAGAGATGAAACCAAGAAAAAAGTAAGAAAGTGTAAGAAAGAGAAGAAACCAGTCAGAGAGAAGAACACGAACCTGGTACGAGCTTCGCAATCGTGGACCGTAAGCTTAAGCTTCGCAATCGTTTCAAATTGGTTTAAGCTTGTTTGACTTCGATAGACCACACGTAGCCTCTCTAAATCTGAAATCCCTAAATCCCTAAATCTCCCAAATCTCTTTTCTTCAAATCAAATCCCTAAATCACCGGGTTCTAATCTCTTTTCTCGCATAGTTACATTGCTTCCTGCTACAGTTGCTATTAACCTAAAACCCAGAAATCAAAACCTTAAAAAGAGTTAGAACCCACAAAAATGGTACCAAGAAAAACAAAGCAAAAACAGAGCAAAAGAACCACAATTCCCTTTAACCCAAACCAACAGTTAAAAGGAAACTAGAAGAACGGAAAAGCCTCAAACCTATAGAAGGGAAAGAAAAGAGAGGAGGAAGAGGTTTGAAGCTCACGGTAGCTTCTCACCGTAACTTCTCACGGTCAGCTTCTCACTCACAGCGAAGCTTTCCCAGCTTTCACCGTCGCACGATTGCAAAGCTTCTCATGGCGCACGATCGCACGATCGAAGCTTGTTCGGTTTCTCTCACATTCGGTTTCTCTCACACCTCGGTTTCTCTCTCTCTCTCTCTAAACTCTTTCCTTTCCTTTTTTATTTCTGGAAAGAAGGTAGCAGACCAGATTTGAAGGGTGTGGCTGTTGAAACACACGTTTGGTACTAACAAGTAACAAATACTGTTAAAAGATATAAAGAAAGAATGGAAAACCAATTAAACAGGGATTCAAACTTTGTAGAGTTTCACCACCCTGCTAAACCCAACTTAAATTATGCTAACAAAAGCTTTAGTTTGTTTTCCTAAATATATCACCTAGGCCTGATGTATAAAGCCATGCATTCCTGAGTTCATTATTGTTCTCAATGTGTCCAAATGGAACTCCCTGAAGATATTGTCACAGATATACTCTCGAGGCTACCCGTGAAATCACTATTGAGATTCATGTGTGTACGCAAATCATGGCATGTTTTTATGGAAAAACCCGAATTCATCAACATGCACATGAGTAAGAACAATATGACCTATCTTGCTTTTATGCGCCACACCGAAATTATGCCAAGTTACATTTCCTTGATATGTCCTGAAACATATATGGTGCTACGCAACATTATTATGCCATTTGAGTATTCTAAGGAACCCACCTTTAGAATTGTAGGTTCTTGTAGAGGCTTGCTTTGTTTAAGTGCATTTATTCATAGTTTAGGCTCAACATGCTTTCTACTAAACCCTGCTACCAAAAAAATGAAGAGGCTCCCAATACACAATTCAATTGAAAGATTTGAAGGTTCAGAGACAATTCCATTATTTATTGGACTTGGGTTTGGTTTCGATTTCAAGATTAATGATCACAAAGTTGTGAGGGTGTTTCTGTCTTATGAGGACAAAAGCACAGGCAAATACTACTCGAAGGCATCAATCTACACATTGAGTAGTGGGGCTTGGAGAATTTCTGAAAGCACTTTGGATGGAGTGGTGTATAAGAATCATTCATGCATGGCAGAGTTAAAGGGTGCCCTCCATTGGAAGGCTAAAAGAATAATGGAAGGGGACCAAAATCAAAATCTTAGATTTATTGTGTCATTTGATTTAGAGACTGAAACATTTCGTGACATAATGTTGCCTAATGAATTTCTAGCTAGTGAAAATGAGGGATCTTGGCAACTTTCTGTGTTAGATGAGTGCCTCTCTTTGATTGTTAATTATAAAAATGGAGAAACAAGCATGCACGTTTGGGTTATGAAGGAGTATGGGGTTAGCAACTCTTGGACTAAAATTTACAATTTTACACGTAATGGTGGTGAAGAATTAGCAGGGTTTGGAACAACTGGTCATAAATTTGTACTTGCATTTATATTAAGAAGACGTGGATTAGTCCGATTCCAATTCAATTCCTTACCTGTTAGAAAATCAGAGGTAGAGTATGGAATTCATGAACTCGAAGAACCCATTGAAGTTTTTCACTATGCAGAGAGCATGATCAACATCAAGGGGAAGAGGGTGTCACCGAAGAAAGAAGATCTATCGTGTTTTAATTTTTTCTTAATATTTGTTATTTTTTTGTATATATCTTAATATTTGTTATTGGACTATGTAGCTGTGTATTAATTTTAATTGCTTGAAGAATTCAATTTGTTCAATTGTATAGCAGCTGTATTTGTCTGGTGTAATTAAACCATGTTACATTTGGGTTCAAATAAGGTCCATGCTTAATTTAAAGTTTATAAAGGAGTTAAGAGGTACAACCTAAAGAAGCATAAATTTAAAATATTGGCATGGCAGCTTGATGATCAAATTCAAATATTCGTTTCAACTTTCATGGAATTGAATCTAAAAAAAATTAAAAATAAATTAAAAAATAAATAAATAAAATTTGCATTTAAATTCAGAAATTAACTCGTCCACAATTCTTGAAATTTTGGATATTAATTAAACAATTGGCTGTCTTATTGGGCAGAATACTGAGAATCTGGTAGAAATCTTCAAACAACCACAGCTGATGAAACAAATAATCTAAATTTGATATGGAAATACTCTTTTTAATGAAATTAACACTTAACTTTTTTTTTAATAAATTTTAAATAAACAAGGAAATGAGTAGATAAATAAAGCTTAATTATAAGTGTTAGGCACAAACTCTCCTGAAGAATACTCTAAATCACATGTTATATGTAAATATTACTCAAAACAATTAAGGTCAACATATATTATACTTCCATGTTATTCTTCCAAAACTAATAATTTAATAATTTTAGCCTTTTAGAGTGACACAAAGATAAAGGGTGCAGTGGGGTTATATGCAACTACCCTAATTTTGGTTGATGTATTTTAATCTAATAATCTAAGGTTTCCCAAATCACCGACATTGTTTTGGTTTTAGAACCATATACAAGGCCAATTCTTTTTATATTGAAGCTTCCAAGATAATTAGGTAAGCTTGCTTGTTGGTTTCAGGTTGATATTTAAATTTTCCCAAACCTAATTATATATAAATGGGATATATTAAGATTAGGTTATAGCCTAAATTGACTTTGTCCAAACCGACACTTTGCCAACTGTACCTTTGATGACACGGTTCTATAGTAACATGCCAACAATTATGTTTAACTTGTGGGTTCACTTGGCCCCTCCTCAGTTTCAACCAGTCTAGAATGCTTAAAAGTACATACAATATGATAAAAATGTAATGTAATACAGCTCTTGCAGCCCAAAAATTAAGGATTTAATCATTAAGAGTCTCCTTGAATTGGCAGGGTATGGTGGGTATTGGAACTATAATCTATTGCTAATTCTTATAGTTTGAGTTCAAAATTATATCTAGTGTAATTTTGACAAATAAATTAGCATTGTATCAATCAAACCACATTAAATGCGTACTCCCTTCTCTCACAGAAGTTGTAGGTCCTGCTAATTAAATTCATAATAGGACCCACCACTTCTGTAAGAGGAGGGAATATGCATTTAATGTACTTCCGAAATACCTAATAATTTTCCTTAGATAATATGGTCCCTCTATGTTTATTATGCACATTAAATTTTATATCAATCCGATGTCAATTGTTATCTACTTCATTAATCCATCCATAACTTTTGAATAAAATAGATGTCCTACCAAAACCTAATAATTTATAGATGAGACTGGTTTTAATTTCCAATCAATTTGATATTTGATGAGCACAAAGGATATAGAAAAGACATATAATCCTTATCCAACGCTGGGTTCGACAAAATATTAAAGTAAAAAGTAGAAATTAAATAGCATGATAATAACCAAAAGTTACATTTTTCCTGTAAAGCCTAATTTTTATTAGGGAAAATTACATAAAAATCATCCAAGTTTATACCATATTTTCAATTAAGTGTTAGGTTCTTAATTTTGTCAATTAAAGTCTTAAAGTTATGAAATCATTTCAATTTGGTAATCATTGAACAAAGAGGGCAAACCGGTAGAAGGATAAAGCTCAGTTTAGAGAGATAATCACTTAAAGTGAGAGAGTGAACAAAAAAATAAATAAAATCTTATGTCATAAAATCAAAGGTGGTTACTTAGGTGGAATAACAAAGATGTACATAGGCTTTAAATTGAAACAGTTTTATAAGTTTGAAACTGTAATTGACAATATTTAAAACCTAAACCTAATCTAAAGCATGGCTTTAACTCCAAGCTTTTTGTACAATTTTTCCTTAATACTATTATCTTCATGAATAATAAAATACTCTTTCAAACCTCATTGGTCCACTCCACAGCAATGGGCAAACACGTCGCTATGATTTTAGTTGGATGCACTGCACATTTGATCCCTCTTTTTGGGGGGTGGGGGTAAAGACGAGACATGCGGTCTAACTTGTGGGGAAATTTTGGATACGAAGCTAGATATTAACACCATGTTTGGTTCTCTCAAAAGATGAGAGGGAATTTTATTTTGTTGTTAAGTTAGGTTGTTGATTATTCAATAACACCATTTATTCTCTATTGTACCTCTCTCTCTCTCTCTCTCTCTCTCTCTCTCTCTCTCTCTCTCTCTCTCTCTCTCTCTCTCTCTCTCTCTCTCTCTCTCTCTCTCTCTCTCTCTCTCTCTCTCTCTCTCTCTATATATATATATATATATATATACTCTATTTGTTTATTTACAGTTCATTCTTTATAGGCGTATAATTCTTATCAAATCTACTAGATGAACTTCTTTTTTTTTTCAAATCCAATCTAACCACTTGTAAGATCTTAATCCATGTATGGAAAATTTAAAATTAATTTGATAATTTTAGGACTTTTTTTTTTTTTTTTGATATAGATATAGATAATTTTAGGACTAAGTTCTAATAAATCACAAGTAAATTGTGGATAGTTTTTCGTTTAATGTTTAACCATTTAATTTAGGGGTACCTTTTTTCATATTGCATCATTTAATTTGCTATTTTAAATTACCCACAAGCAAATATCTTTAGTGAGAAGTAGGTTATAAAGTCATTAACCATATAAATCATAAAAAAATATAAAAATAAGTTATTTATAATTGTTGTTGGCGAATAATGATGTCCAATCAAGGTGAAAGCAAATCAGTCACCACACGTATACTTGTCTATCATAACTCAGAAGGCAATTGGACTATACATAACCATTGGGATTACACAAGATCTCCACCAAAAGGAATAGCCATTAATCATGAGTCTACTTCTCAATCATTGTAAATCACTATAAGTGACATCCACTAATGGTGGCCTACATTGCGGCATAATTAATTGGTTGTAATTAAAGATACCCTTCCATGCCACCAAAATGCTCAAGTCATGGACATGAAAAAAAGCTGTCTTGCTTAAAGCTCTTTATTATAAGTATCTTTGGATTTGTTTTTCACGGTGCAAACCTTATTTGTTTTTTTTTGTTAAAAATGGACAAAACTACAATTATACTATTAAAAAAAATAACTTTAGAGAACTTACCTAATAAAAAAAGTAATAATCCAATTCAGAAAATCTAATTCAAAGTAACATTTAAACATTCAAAATTCACGTACCTTATCATTTTGTCAATGAAAAAAATAAAGAAAAAAAGTGACTCATAACAATTTTCACTTTTTTTTTATAAAATAATTAAAGTGAAATATCATAATTAATACTAATAAAAGTAACTAAAAAAAATGTTATTCTTCTAATCACAATTTTTCAAATCAATTACAAATACAAAATAAATCATAATATTATTCCAATCACAATTTTTTTAAATTAAAGAAGAAGTGACTAATAGCAATTTTCACATTTTTTTTATAAAATAATTAAAGTGAAATATCATAATTAATACTAATAAAAGTAACTAATTTATAAAAAAAAAATGATATTATTCTAATTATAATTTTCAAGACAATTATAATTACTAAAAGAGATAACAATATCAATCTAATCACAAATTTTCAAATCAATAACAATTAAAAATTAAAAAAGTGAACATTAGTAAGGAAAAGAAAAAATCTTATCCAAGGGTCCCATTTCATCACATAGAAGACAAGAATAAAAGCTTTCCCACCTCAACAAAACTGCGGTGAAGTGCACTGCCGACACAGTCTTTCATGTGAAGTTCAACTGTTTATTGTGTGTGAGAGAGAGTTTTATTGTATTTTTTAAGAAAGAGAGAGAGTTGCTAAAAAGGAAACATGAGCTTCAATGTGAGAGAGAGAGGTAGTTGTGAGAAACAATAAAGAAGCAACCTTTTGCTTATTTTTTTTATGTTCTGTGACAAAAGTGATAAAAATAGATATGTCACAGAGAAGAAGGAATTGTAAACTCCATGAGACAAGCTGATTCATCTATGTTCAGTGTATCTTCTTCGTACCTCACGCTTAGGTAGAAGAAGGTACCTCCTAAGGATCTGTAAGTTTTTTTTTTTTTATATTTATGTATATAAGCATGTGTTCTTTCCCAGATTTGGGTTTGACATTGTGTTTACTGAGTTGGGATTTGATGGAACAATGTATATTGTGCCTGTTGGTTTGATTGGAAATGGTTGGGCTTTGCTTATTTTGTTGAATTTCTTTGTTTTTCTCTTCTGGGTTTGCTTGTTTTGTTCATTTCACTTTGAATTGTTAGAAATGTTTGTTGGATTCAATTATTTGGGTGAGCTATTGATTAGTAGAGTCAATTTTCAGTACTTGGCCACTTGGGTCAGTTTATTTTAGTTGAAAGTTCATATCTTTACTAGGAATTTTGTTGTTAATCTTTCATGGTTTGGGTAGAAGTGAAGTGGGTTATTCAGATCTGGGCTTGATGGTTGAGATAAAGGTTAATGTGGTGTGAAGCTGTAGAATTAGATCTGGCTTCCATGTGGAAATTGGGTCTCTGAAAGTTTTTGGGAAGAAGGAATTTGTTCCTTGATTTGCCTCCTAACAAATTTTTTATAGTTGATTTATAGGTTGAAATTGGTTTGAATTAATTCATGATAAATTGCTAAATTTGGGAATTTTCTTGATCTGATAAAGTTAGAACTAATTTGATATAGAGTGAGATAATATTGAAAGGCAGCCCTGAAGGAGAGAGTTAGATACAATGCTTGAGCCATAAACTTGGAAGCAAGTCTAAGATTTAGATGTTTCTCAGTAGCTGATTCACTTTTCAGGAATTAATTGCTGTGGCGGAAAAAGTAGTTGAAATCAAGCAATAATGGTTGAAAGGACATTGAGAAAGACAAAGGATTTGAGTGAAAGCAATAAATATCAGGGAAAGTGGGGCGTGAAGTGGAAGGATGCATGTTATTCTGGATTAGCTTTGAAAATTTGTGTACATTATAGGATCACATGCTGTTTGATATGAATTGTCCAATTATCGATGATGTTAATTTCGAGCTCTTTCCTAGAATAATGCATTTTGAGAAACATGTTTTCCACGATGATGTTGGTTGAAACCAATGCAGTTTGTGCCCTGTCTGTAGCACACCAATCTTCATCTCTTTCAATTGATATTTTGATCTCCCTTCTTGTACATTTTGGTTGCCTATTGTCCTTGATTTTTTTTTAATCTAAAAATACTACCTAGATAATACTTTCATAATTGCATCAAAAGTACTATTTGTAAAAGCATTTCTGCTTAGAGCTTTAAAATCATTACTTTTAATGACAAGTTTACAAAATTTTAAAAGCATTCAAAGAGTATTTCGTTCATGAGAGCGTCAAAAGCTTCCTTTCAAGCAGCACTTGGAGTGTGTTTAGAATTCTGAAATGAAATGAATGAAAGTTCTTGGAATACAAGAGCCATCATGCATTGGATTATTCAAAATGGCTGTGGCCCTTCTCTGCTTAGTTGATGACCTGTCTTGGACCAAAACAGGCTTTTTTTTTTGGTATAAACATCACAATTTATTTCATTCCTTTATATCATTGTAATATAGCTAACCAGTTTTTGCTGATATTATAGAATATATGTTGAATTACATTTTCATTTTATCTATGATACTTTTTGTTTGAATATGTTATACATGACAAATTTTAGCTCTGCTCTGATAGTTCTTGTTAGTCTCTCATGTTTTTCAACAAGATAGTTGCATTGAGTACTTTTTGGCTATGATTTAGCTTATTGATTCTATCATTTTTGTGCAGCTTTGAGATGGGAACATTGGCAGTTAATGCTGAGAATGTAGACTCAGATGTTTACCTTTCGCTGGGGCTTAAAGAATTGAGAAAAGGAGCTCCGGCAATTCCTCGGGTTTTATCACTTCTCTCATCACTACTTGAGAGATCTGTTCAGAAAAATGAGATTCTTTTTGAGGGAACACAAATTAATGATGTTGTCACAATATTCCATGGTTTGAGAGCACCCACTCTGGGCATTCGGCAGTATCTTGATCGAATCTTCAAGTACTCTGGCTGCAGCCCTTCATGCTTTGTTGTCGCTTACATTTATGTGGATCGATTCCTTCAGAATACTGAGGTTCATTTAACTTCACTTAATGTTCACCGACTTCTGATAACAAGTGTAATGCTGGCAGCAAAATTTATTGATGATGCGTAAGTACTTATCGAAAAAGATAGTGGTACATTTGATTTCACTCTACCGTCTTAAGTTGGCAATAAAATTATCAAAACTGATTAGTTAAGTAGAAGTTCATCCCCACTGAGGAAGTGGTTATATAGGCTGATGAGAAGATTATGAGTTCATCCTTCCCATTAAAGAAAATCAGAAGTATAATGAATTTGTATCAGAAAAACCATAAGCTTCAGTAGCTCTCATGAATGAAGTTGTAAGATTCATATTCTTCATATATATTTAGCTCCGGATATTAATGAAGAGACTTGATAATACCACAAAACTTCCTAGGGACCCTGATAAATGATCTATAAGCCAACCAGAAAATGAACAATTAGAGGAAGATTTTGTACCTTTATATTGTTTTTTCTTTCTTTCTTTCTATTCTTTGTATCCTTTGTTGGCTTACTTTTGGTTCAAACTTATGAAATAAACATTTTACATCATCTTGCAGATTCTTCAACAACGCTTATTATGCCAAAGTGGGAGGAGTAAGCACAGCAGAGTTGAACAGGCTGGAAATGAAGTTTTTGTTTAGTATAGATTTCAGACTTCAGGTAAATGTAGACATGTTTGGAAAATATTGTTCACAATTGGATAAGGAAAGTGCAGAAGGGCTCCAGATCGAGCGGCCAATCCAAGCCTGTGGAGTTAAGGAGAGTTGGTCAAACAAAGATGATTCAACTTGTGCTCCCACAGTTGCAAGATGAAAATGTGGAATCATCTCATTGTATCATTAGTTCATTACAAACCCACGATTTGCTGAAATACATTCATCTTAGAAAAATGTTGAATATGAACAATTGTGTTAGGGACAGCATTGCTTGATTGCTTGCATTTCTTTCAAATGTTGTAGTTGGGTAGAGATTTGTAATAGGTTTACCATGTTTATTTTCATCTTGTGCCTTTTCTCAAGGCACCCATTGTTCTAGTGGTTTTACCAGTTTGTTTTAAAGTGTAAACACAGGCTAAGCAATTTTATGGTGAAGAGAAGAGATTGCATAAGTTTCACAATTTCAGCTGGTAGCAACTATGGGTCATATGAATAAAAAATATGTTAAACTCTTACTTATTCTTGTAATTGGATCAAAACTATTGAAGCCAATAAACAGATAATCCAAATAAAGTACTCAGTATAGGTGCAAAGTTATGACACATAAGACAATATTTTATAGCTGTTTCTTAGCCTCTTTGGTAAAACCTCCCATTCAATAGTAGAAGTTCCAGTAGTGATTACATCACTTCTCTTGATATTTCTGAAGTACTTTTCATTTTATGTTTGAATATACTTAAGTAGTACTGAGTAGACCCTCTTTGGAGATCAGTGCAATATGCATTTGTCTACATCCATGGACTACCTTAAATCATCTATATGCTGTAAGATTCCTAAATAATTAATTAAGTAAAATATTATCATTCTAGCTAATCTCCAACCGCCAAACCCAAGGCTGAGCTATTCCATATAAGATAAACTGCACCTTCTCTACACCACCTCCATTAGACTATATGTGACTTTCATTGATCTGGAGAGTCATTGGAATACAGTTCAAAAATCACACTTCCATAAAAGCAGCCATCCTCAACTTTTTACTTTGTGTTATTTGTCCTGAAAAAGCAATTTTTTCACTATCAAACACCTCAACTCCGTTTGATTGACAAGAAAAGGAAAGAAAGAGGAAAGAGTAAAAATACTACGGGTTTCGAATTAGAGATTGAAGTATATACAAAGACCCTATAGGTTTAATTTACAAACATTAGCTATACATAATGCATACAGAAGTTAATACTGCAAGAGGCTGTGACATTAAGGTCACTGATGAGTGATGAGTGGTGACAAGACAAGCTGAAAAATTGGTAACTAACTACATTGCCTATATGGGGGCTCTCTCTCTCTCTTTGGACCACCTGAAATTTCTGATTGCCTTTCTTTCCTGAGTGCTATTGTAATATGATGGAACTTTTTTCTTCCATTATGGAACCTGATCATGTCAAGATCTATATTCTCCAATCTTCATGACATTGAAGGACTTCAGCTTTGACATGTCAAGGAGTTTTAGTCAAAGCTTTAGATTTCATCATCGTCAAAGCAAGAGCATTATATGGGAGGCCTCTCCAATGCAACCCAACCAAACTTCCCTTTCCGAAAATCACTCAGAACACGGAATGCTGCTTGATGAATGTCACCATTGAACAAGTGAATCGCAAGCTTCTGAACAAATCTGCATTTAAAAGAAGTAGGAACAGATTCAATTTGAATTTTTTTGTTGGAATGAAAGGGTGACCATACATCCTGAAATAAGGTTCTCAAATGTCTAAACTACATTGCCCATGTAGTACAGAATAGGTGTATATCTACTTTACAGCAACCAAAACTCATCATTTTTGGCATACTTGGTTTTCCTGAGTGAGCTGTCTGTATAAGCCTATCATTGGCAAAGTGTTCATCCCCACCTCCCAACCCCAATCTTCCCCCAGCCCACAACCAAAAGTATTTTTAAGGGAAAACTGAATATATATACACACGCACACACGCACACATATATCTCAAGTCAAAGTGAGAACAACGATAACCAAGCTGAGACATACGTTTTACCACATTGACCTTCCACATCCATCTTGTAGCGGGTCTGAAGAGCTTTGATACCTGCAATAAGCAGAAACTGAGAATTACAACAGTCTATATGCAATGAGAAAAATAAATCTTGAATTGCCTGATTTACTATTAAGAACTGAATAAATTGCCAGTTGAAGTTTGAGCATAAGCTGAAACATCAAGAAGATTATGCAAAATGGAGATTTCGAACAAGCCATTACTAAAAACTATGCAATTTCTTCTTATGTGTGTCTCTCCAGTCTCTACTTACCAATGACTGTGCCACAAGATGTCAAATCATGGTATTAAGGACACTGCTTGTCATTTGTCAATCATCTTGAAATCAAGCCCCTAACTTTGCAACAGTTATCCATTTACTCTATCTCCATCTTCCTACAGGTCTCAAAATTTGATGCAGTGATAAAAA
Source organism: Fagus sylvatica (assembly GCA_907173295.1). NCBI lineage: Eukaryota > Viridiplantae > Streptophyta > Magnoliopsida > Fagales > Fagaceae > Fagus > Fagus sylvatica. Next base: position 30,879,961 of record OU015771.1, read on the forward strand.
AGATCCAGTCCAAAAGACAGGATCACAAGTCAAAACTACTACAGTAATTAATTCCCAATACCCCCTCCCCCACCCCAACCATGATTGAGATTTTCCTTATTAGATTAATACACAATTCGTCTCTCAACAACTCAAAGAATTCAAAATTCGACGCAAGTCTCTCGGCTTATAAAACTGACTCCACTCTGCTCATCTGCAAAATTGTTCCCTTTGAGCCAGGATAACACCAGAGCCAAACTTGAACTTTTAGAAATTATATTTTCTAGAAAGCTATAATGGTTTCTTCACATCCCAACAAAAGGAAGCACAAGGAATTGAATGTATGTGTTATATAGTAACTACTAGTTAAGTAATGTGCTGCTGATTGCAACTTTTTTTACATGTGCAACCAGAAACCTAACCTTGTAGAACAAGTATTATTAAGAATTTCAAAAGAGCAGCAGATTCAGTTAAAGAGTAGATATTATGCTTACCCACTGATGGAATCCTTGTCAGCATCTGTACAAGAATTGCAGCAACATCAGCAACATCATAGGATCTCTCTCCAATGTCATCACATATAGCAAGCTTTATAGCAGCTGACTGATCACTAATCCGCATTGGGAGTATTCCAGGAGAGTCTAGCAACTCAAGGCCATTCCCAAAACGAACCCACCTTTTATATGAACACAAAAGATATATAAGGAATGAAAAGACATTGAAAGTGCCAGAATTTCTGCTTCACATTGAAGTCATGGGTGACAAACAGAACATGATACTGGTTGGAAACATTTTTGAGAGTACAGTTTTTCCAGAAGTCTTTAGTTTTGAAATTCTACAATTTAGGTTAATTAGTTCTAGCTTTGGTGATTTTCAGAATTTTAAGTCTCCATTTTATTACCAAGCCAATCTAAATTCTTTAGATTCTCTCTCTTCTTTTCTTTCATTCCTTTTTTTTTTGGAGGGATTGTTTGACATCCTTAGCATTTCAATGTTTCAAAAAATTCCAAGCACCAATCTCATGTCTTCCAAGAAATAAAAATGACAAAGATGAAAGTATATACTTCAATATTCTTGTAACACCCGGTCTAGGAGCTGCTGGACACATTCGCCGCTTCAGCAAACGGTTGATTAAGGAAGATTTTCCAACATTTGGATATCCAACAATTCCAGCTCGAACCTGTTCAATGATAATGTAATTCTTGTTCAAACATAAGCATCACTTTTCTAAGCATCATATGTGAACAGTTATAAATTTTATGAAGAAAATGACCAATTTAGTTTCCATTAATACTGCTTTGTTTCTTATCTAAAGATAGAGAGACAGATTAGGAAGAAAAATAAATAAATCTTCTCTTCGAAAAATAACTGCCTGCAAGTGCAACCATATTGAAAGTTTTCTGTCTTCAAAGTGCATACATGAACCAACAACTTTCCAAAACTTTAAATACTAATTAAAGTGTTCAAAATTTTCATTTCACCAACTTCTAAAGACTATCTCAAGGTAAAGATTGGAAAATAAAATTCTGCTCCAAAAATCAACTAGGTTTGGGTGTTCTTATGAAAGGTAAACTATGTCTGGTAAGTAGACTGATAAGGATTAATATATGCAAAACTGCACTTAAAATTTTGCAACAGTACATGACAAGTGAATGACAATAAAGTAACAGATAAGTAAGAGACTGAAAAAGGAAGTAAATAAACAAGATTTCACATTGGTTTTCACTTGATGTGAGGAACCCACCGGACGTGAAAGTAGACCTTTAGCTCTGCGTTTGACATTTACATCTGCTGCTAATGCCTTCGCTAACCGTCCTAGCTTCATAGTGCCCTGTAATTGCCACATAAGAATAAGTACATTCTGTTTGATTTCCAAACTAAGGAAAGCTGAAAGAGGATCTCTTGTTTAGGTACCATTCCAAGCTGTCCATTGGAAAAGATAACCTTCGTTCCCTGGCTTGCAAAATAAGATGCCCAAGCATTCCGGTCTGCCGTGGTTATCATGTCTTCTCTATTCAAAACCAAAATTCTTTTCTTATTGCCAAGCCAAGAATCCATCTGCTCAAGAAGAAGTAATAGAAAGTATGATATCTATGACTGTTGTTTCAACTCTTCTGTCCAAAAAGAGGTTTTCCATTGCAGCTAGGAAGTGTAAAAACTTTAACAGTTGTAGGTAACAATAAACATCAATGCAAAAATCAAAGAAGTAACCTCCTTCGAATTATGAACATACAAGATTTTCTTGTTTCCAACCAAGCAACTTTTAGTAAAAAAGAAACATCTGAGATCTCAAGTAAAAAGAGAAAAGAGAAGACATTATGAACAACTACGACAAATTCAGATAAACTAGTACACATTATACATACATAACATGTTATAGACTATTCACGTTACATTTGAGAAGTAACAACCTATTACAGAACTCTAACCTGTGGATGACCTGTGGACATAGGAATTCTTGCGTCCCGCACCTCTATAACGACATCTATTAACTTCAGCTGCTCTTTAAGCTCCTTTTCTGATTTTGCAATATGACCAGGATACCACTGTCCAATTGCCAGCACCCAATAAGCATATTGAACTAGAAAGCATCAGATCCCAACTATGGAAATCTCATCCAAAACCACCTTGAATATTCAATTGGACTATACACCCATACCACCCCTTATTCATACCTGAACAGGACGCAGTGCCTTCGTCCAGTAATAAAGATCAGCATCAAGATCAACCCAATCAGTCTCTATTTGGCAGCCATCTAATGTGCTATTGGAATTGCCATTCTCATACCAACTGGGAGTTTTCCCACCAACAATCTGCAATGTTTTCATCCACAATTATGTTATCCTTTACAATCTATATGCAGAGGATATACAGTTGGTGCTTGGTATAAAAACTCAGCCTATAATTCACAGTTTACTATATCAGCATGTATTTACATAAGCTCCACATGAAAATTTTAGATGCTGCAGCAAATTCAAACCCACCACCCATTTGCATAAACCAATTCAATTCTAACAAAAAATAAACAAAACCCATACAAAAATCAAAACTTTGATTGGTTGCTGAGAAAATACAGTGACTGGAAAGAAAAAAAGATTCAATTTTTACATTCACAACTATAAAAATTTATAGTTCCCTACAACAAAACAAAACCCCACATAAAATAAAAGATTAGAAGTTCCATTTTTCTACAAAATCTTCAGTTTTCTAAGCAACAAACAAGAGCAGCAATGAAAATTGTTTTGATAACAAGTGAGGGTTGGTAATTCTCATGCCTGAATGGTAGGTGGTGGGGATGAGAGAGAAGCTGTAGCAGCGAGAGGCGTTGGAGATGACTTGGGTCTGGTTCTTGGGCAATGAAGAAAGTGTCCAGGGAGTTGAGAGTTGGGCAGCCATAGGCCTGAGAGCTGAACAGCCATTAGCTAGAGCAGTAGTAATGGTAGTATACTACTGCTGGTCTGTGCGAGCCTCTAAGATTAAGATAAACCCAATGGAGGTCAGGAACTGTACTCAAAACAACGAAGATTTTTAGTTTTACTTTTACTTTTACTTTTTTAACGCTTCTAGTTACCGAGTTTCAAACAAACCAATTTTAGTTTCTAAAATTTTAAAAATAAATATTATTGAATTTAATAATAATATGATCAAACTAAAAACTCACACGACTTTACTCTGTTAAAGATACAACAAATACTATTTTTTAAAATTTAGGAATTTATATTTTAAAAACATAAAATATATAAATTCTAAAGTCCAACTGTGAATTTTGGCCAGATAGACCAAATTGATATATCGTACGTTCAAACAAAATAAAAATATAATTTTAGATTTTATTTATAATGCTGTTAATATGCATGTCAGTTTATAAACCTTTTTTTTAATAAAATTGTTAATAATTTTAAATTATTGGCATGGATACACATACACTTCGATTGAAAAATGAAATAAGAATAATATAAATAGTAGGGGGGATGCGGGTTATTAAAGTTCAAATTGCACCCTTTAAACTTGAATTTGTTTTTATTTTGTCTTTTAAAATTTAAAATTTTAGATATTGTACCCTGAAATTATATATAATGCTTTAATTTGAGTTCCTCCACCAAGTAAGTTTCTGGAATGACGAGATTCATAACGTTATTAAATATTAGAGATGGAGAAAGTGTACTCCTAATAAACAAAGAAAAAAGAGACTCCACTTTAATAGCATCGTTTCTAGATACCTAAAAACAAAAAAATAAATAAAGGTTGTAGTTTGGATTTGGATTAGCCAAATTTACACTTATTGAAAAATGTCGGGGTCTTTCGATAGTACATGAAAGAAACCCAATATGATCCACTTGAAATGACTTGATGTTCTTGGTGTGATATTGCGTTCTTGTCGTGTGTTATTTCTGAATTCCAAAGAACAAGAGACTTGGTCAGCTTTTTATCTCTCTCTCTCTCTCTCTCTCTCTCTCTCTTAATAAGTCCAATAAACAGCACTAAATTTAAAAACTTAATTGAACCATAATAATTATCTAATCAACAATGTTTCTTTCGGACAGATGAAATATGAGCAAATTCAACAGCTTAAACTCACCTCTAACACAATGATCGGAACTCAGTGAAATTTATCATAGGGCGGATTAAGAGGCAAACATGTATTTTGCCTAGTGCCTACAATTTTACAATACATTTGGTAATCTCTTGCTCTACAGTCAGACTACAATACCTACCATGCTCTTGCATGAATCTAATGAAGGAACATAAGCCTATCAATGTGGCAAACAAAAAGGTGACTTCTTCAAGATGAGTGGCTTCCATAAAATGTACAAATTACATGAGATTACACTAAAAAAATTGCTCGTGCTTGCTCAATGACCAAAGAGAAATTTCTGTACAAAGATCAAAAAACTCAAGCTGAACCATCTACAGTTGCTGCAGGTCAGCTTGAATAGGCATAGAAAGTATATTAGTGAAGAATTTGTGTATTTCTGGTATAATGCACTTGATCAGGTGAGAGTACCTGCATATTGACATTGAAAGATTTCAAATAATAATAATAATATTTAATTTAGAATATGAAGACTTAAAAGGTAAACCTAATCAGTAAATTGAAATCAAAGACATTTTAGAAAATACAACTCCCAACACCCTACTTATTTTAGGAAACAAATATAACCTCATTAACATTCATTTCCCTGGTCCAAACCCAAAGATAAAAAAAATAAATCAAGCAGCCTTGCTTTATAATAGAAACACAACTCAAAGTATAGATGTATAGAATTTGTTTCTTTGTCCATGTGTATCTGCTTGCGTGTACGTGTATCAAAGAAAGAGTGGAAACTGGAAAGGGGAATACATTGGCAAGTCAGACAGATATAGCATACCATGGCTTGGCACTCAATTTGTCAAACTGCTCCAAAATAAACAGTATGCATGCTTTCCTTAATGACATAGCATTAAAGGCCTCTGATAACTCGTACATTAGGGAAACATTTTCCACACAAATATCCTGCAAAAGATAATGAGAAGGCATCAGACGAACTGGTAATACAGAAAATGAAAAAGCAGTTACCAAACTAATTCCATAGCCAACCTGAGCAATAGCATACTCGCAGAGATGCTTAAGACCATCCAAAAGGTACTGATCAGCAGCTCTGAGGAGATCCTGTGCAATATCCAGATTGACTTCTACTGATCCAGTGTAAATGAATCTAAGGCACAAGAAAAATTAGAAAGTATCAGCACATAAGTAGCTCCATTTACTTCCATTCATAGCAGTGTGAAGGTAAATGATGCAACAGGAGAGAACAAGCAATACGAGGGACAAATTGCAGCCCTTTACTAAAAATATTAATAATAATAATAACAGGAAACAAGTAGAATATAAAAATTGGTAAGATAGAACCCAAGCTCGCACCTCATCATCAACTCAAAAACATCCCATCTAATATTAGGAATCTCTATGTCTTTGGCATCCCTCTCCTGCAATACATAAGTATAAGATTTTATTACACATTAAAAATATTCCCCAGGACCATTTAATTCTTTCTACCACAGCAAAGTTGTATTTAACAGGATTATCTTTGATAGGCAAAAATGCAAGATACAAATCAGATGGACCAGCTTAACATCACTAATTGATGAGCCAGCTTATCAGCATCAAGCTTTTGTCAAAGTATCTGATGAAAGTTGGAACTCTAAGTGCTTTAAAGTCATGTTTAAGAGGAAAGCTAGTGACTGACCAAAGAGATTATCGATATCATCATATTACAATGGACACAAACTGAGCTTTAATTTAAATCAGTACTCACCCTGTAACCACCATCAAACATTGCACGGAACGCATCCGAAGAAGCAAGCAGACAAATTCTGTGAGCATAGAACCGTTTACCTAATAAAAGAAAGGAGTATACACAAGCATAGCACGTTATGTTAATTGAAATTCATAATTCATCAGCTATGCAGAAACATAAGCAAATCATTTTTCTAAATAAACTATTAACAGCATTTGAAAAAAATTTTCCAACCTTCAATTAAGAAGGTGACATCAGAAAGCGTAGGATTGTTTACATATTGCTCACCCAAATACACCTGCAACAAAAAATTATTAAAGACAAGAACCAAAAAGAAAATAGTAAGTGTTGATACTCTGAATGTTAGAGACAGCAAACTATTTACACTCAAACACCAAACACCAAACACCGTAACTGCCAATACAGTTTTAAAGAGCAACCATAATTCAAATGGCCTAAGAATTTTAGGATAAACAAATTATATTCATAGTAATAATAGATGCACCCAACAAAACCTTCCCATCTTTTTTTTTTCTTATTTACTACACCCAACAAAAGTGGATGTAGTAAATTGCATTCAGCCAGACCAAAAAAAAAAAAGGAATCTACCCTCCTATTCAAAACTCAAATACTTGGGAGATGCTCATGTACTACTTTAAATAAGGCAGGCAAGTTTCCCAATAACCATACATCCAAACACTATCTGCATAGGAAAATTAAACAAGCACATGATGAACCCTATTGTGCCATGCCCCTAACAGGCTAAAACTAAAGTTGATGCAAGAAAAAGATATGGAAAACGAATAAGACATCAATGAAAGAACCTGTGGGTTCGGTGATAAAGGAGCAGCATCCACAGGAGAGAGTGAAGTGGCCTTTGTAGCCAATTTGTACAAGGCCTCTGAACCATCATGTTTCTGCTTCAGGCTTGTGGATTCTAGAAGCTCAAGCAGCAACTCTAAACCTGCAGAAAAAATGTACATGCAGCAAAAAGAAATTAAATCTTGAAAAACCCATAAAAATGGAACCAGTGAAGTAAGCCCGAATGCCAAAAACACAATGCTTGAAAACATGTCAAATATTAGTACCATTTTTATCAATAAAAATATTTTTTCGATCATCGGGTGCACAAAGATGAGCAAGAGCCAAGGCAATCCGTCTTTGAACTGACTTCTCTGAAACCCGCATCAGATATAGCAAATGGTTTAGTACCTGTATCGAGAAAGCATTATAGGAATTAGTACACAGGCCACCCCAAATATGTTATTAAAATTAATATTATTATAGAGTAAACTACCTTAACTAAATAAACAAAATAACTAAAATAGCATATAATGCAAGCCAAAAGGCCAGTAACATAGGAGAAAACTCACACGTCCATGAATCTTCTCCTCTAATCTTTTGAATGTCTTTGCTACACAATCTTTAGTTGGCTGCAAGTATCAAATACCAATTACAAGGAGGGGATCAAAACCATGAAGTGGGTATGAAGGAGGCAGAAAACAGTGTCTTAGTATAAGACAAACCCACAAAGAACAAAATTAATCAAGACCTACAAACAGCTGCTACAACTTAAATTCAGAATCCATTAAAAGAAGGCTTACTTGAACAGTAAATTCTCCTTCTTGAAGTTTCTGAACACCACCAACCTTTATCAGATCTGCAACATTATCCTTCAGAAGAAACTTAAAATTAGTTACAGTATTTACAAGGATTAAATGATTGACAAGGGACAGACTCTCCAAGAAAATTTGAATTAAACAATACACTAACAAGCTCTACCTCGTTATCTGCAAGACCATATAAAGTAAATGCAGAATTATGCTGCACAGATGCATTTTTTGAGTCAAGAAGCTTGAGTAGAGGCACTATACCCCCACTATGAGCAATGCCAGCTTGGTTGTGCTTGTCCTAAAATCAAAATTACATAATCAGGCCAATATACACACCTTGCATAATATGCAACCAAGCATAAAAAATAATAATATTAATAATCATACAAGTTAAAGGAAAGAAATGCTAACAACCTGTGCCAACCTCCCAAGTGCAAAAGCCGACATCTCTCTAACCTGTGCATCTGGGGACTGAAGCAGCTCAATTAATGGCTGGACAGCACCCCTCTGAACAATGTGCACCTGCATAAACATCATCCTTATAACAGTTAATAAACGAATAGTAGAATATAAACCCAGAAGAGGATTCAGAATACAGAAGCATTAGATTCTAAACAAAGATACAAAATTTTAATCCACCTTAGAATCAGAATCGGCCCCAGCAAATTGACCAAGTAACAGAGCTGCTTCCCTTTGGCTCTCCGGACAACAGGAACTGTCATCAAAGTAATGAACTTAATGGTGACCCTTTTTTTAATGAGTAAATAAACTCACCAAGTAATCATATCATAACTTTTGCATCGGTACACAGGTTTTTTTATAGCTCTAAAAATTAATAAAACTACCGGAAATTTGTTATTCCCAAAAGCAAAAGCAAAAGCAAATTTGACCAGACTAACTATCACACCCCAAACCCAAGGTGTAAGATAGGCACTCACTATTTGCTGCACCACTCTCATTTGTCATACTATTAAAACTACTAATAATTCATCAATGACTAGTTTCAAATCAATCAAAAAGCTAAATGAGTCTCCAAAAGTATAATGAAATAAAAATCACAATTCAAGATTCACCATAAATCACTAAACTCTAACATCCACTTAATTTTATACCTCAAGATTAAGTAGGGTCTGCATCCTCTTATATGTTCAAAATTGTTTCACAATATATGCATATAATCTTCCTAACTCAAAGTTTGTAACAAAAAATATCCAAAGTCTCCTTATATATTCAACCAAGCACTAATCCAGTCTATGTTATAGAATGCCTCTAATCAACTATATAAACTATCTTTTGCAATTAAACACAATTTAAGTCACCTCTAACTTCTGGATAGTCAAATACGATGATACTTGGGCTTAACTCCTTAAACAAATCGAGTTCCTCATACTAAAGAATTATAATCTCCAAGCCTACATTGGCTAGAAAGGACAATGTACATTAACCGTGTCAAACCTTCTTGAATAGAAAATTTTTTAGATCAACTAAGTAAAATAGTCCAAATTTTTACCTTACTAGATAGTAGGCCTAACAACCTAAATCTTATAATACTAAATAACTTCATAAGTTATAAACATTTGCCACTATAGGATCCAAAGCATTACAATTGAATAAACTAATATACCTAAAATTCTGGAAACAAAAAATATTACCAACCGTCTTCTATCAATATCTAATTAAAGTCAAAGGCTAGAAACTCATGAATAATCTCTAACAAATGCTTTGTTGATTTTTATGAACCTGAATCACAATTTGAGTTTCTCAATACCTTTCATTTTGATATCATCAAAATTATACTCCTTTTAGAGTTGATAAAACTAAACCACTATAAAGTCAACATCAAAGCAACCCAATTATACTTAATACGATTGATCCACTAATCGAAGGTAGAACTCATATAAGATCTATATCAAAAACAATATCTCCATAAATTCTGTTTTTCCTCAAAATTTGTATATGGAAATTTCCAAAGAGACCTTAAGTATCAAACTAAGCACTAACTTAATGTCATTCTTATAGATTTCCCCAATCACATATAATCATCATATGGAACTAACAAGAATTTATATGTTCTCTATCCTTTAGTTACTAAAGTCACTATAGTATAACACAATGATGTTTTCATTTAACTCATTAAAATGAATTTAGTCCTTCATAATTCCACCATCAAATATAAACTTATAATTCTCTATTGTATAAAGCTTGAAGAGACAATGTCTACAAAATAGTGTCAAACCTTTTGAAAATTTCCAACAAATTACTCTAGGCTTAGCTAGGTACAAGAATCAAAAACTTTAGAACGACTGAAATCTCTATAATCAAATCACAAATGTAATATCAAAACCTTAACCTTTTTGATAAGTATATATCAAAATAACCTTAAAAATTTCCAGCGTATAACTTTTAGAGAACTATTGGGAACTACTAAAATCTCGAAAGCTTGCTAAGTCAAACTATCCAAAAAATTATCTCACCCGAAAGTTAGTCCAATAACCCAAAACTTATGTACTATAAAATTAATATATGCAATGTAAAATCTAAGGCGCCAAAATTTATTATACCTAATTATCATGAACAATTTAAATAATATCATTATCTTCCAAAATAAGATTTCTTATCATAATCCAAACCTAACTCAAGGACAACATCCCATCAAAATATGAGCCATTAGTTACTGATACCACTAAACTATTGCATTATACACCATCTGTAAAATCATAATTTCTCTCCAATTGAAAGATTCAATCCATTAACCCCATATCAACTAAAAAAATCAAACATGTGGTATCTGAACATTAACCCTTAACATGCTAGACAATTTCCAAATCCATTAAAGAAATTGATCAAAAGCTTAACTTTTAAATAGCGGAATATATCACAAAAACACACAATGACTACCCCTCAATTAAACCTCTACTAATTTCTACAAAACCTCTACAAAACCTGTAAAATCACAATATTCATCATAATGTAAGATTCAATTCACCAAATTTATATCACCTCAAATCGAAGAATCACATTGTAATAACACAATATTAACCTCTAGAAATGCATAAGATTTCCAAGTCCATTATTGCAAGTGTCATTAGGAATGTCTATAAATCTCTGGTGACATCTTAACCTATATTCAATATAAAAATAATACTAGAATGTTACAAATTCCAATTCTTTCAAAACTAATAGGAAACTCAAACTTCTAGTAGCACAAAACTTACCCCAAAATGCTAAATTTCTAGTTGTCTTATGCTATGGATTGTCTATCAATACCTACAAATCAAACCTAATAAAAACAACAATCCAAATTTAATGAAAATCAAACCTTAAGATGAAAAGCAAGGAAGATCCACCACTATTCTAACTCTATTGCTTATAAGACCCTCGAAGTTTACATCCAAAAATATTTTTTAACAGAACAACCTCAAATCACTTTTTTTTTTCTCATTCTACGAACTATTTGCAACTCCTTATAGATCACACATGACCACAAGGTCTACAAAATCATAACCTAAGCTCCACAAAGTCTACAAAATCATAAACAAAGCTCCACAAAATTTATAAAATCAAAACCTAATTCCACAAAGTCTAAATCATAACCTAGGCTCCACAGAATCACTATTTGCTGCACCACTCTCTCTGCCTATCAATTAAAAGTTGGCTAGGACTTTTAATTTTAATCAACTTAGGCAATTGCAGTTTGGTTGATAAAGGGTTCTTTTCTCTAGATTACCAATCCAAAAAATAAATAAAAAATTCTCTCTCCTTTTTTTCCTTTTTCTTTTTTTAATCCTTTGGGACGGGTATTACACTAACAGAAGGCAAAATTCAGAGACTAGCATTACCGAAGCAATCTGATAACAGGTTGTAAAGCTCCAGCAAGGAGAACTTCTTTTTTAATTTTTGGGGATGAGTGGACCAGATTACCTATTACACCAACCTGAAAAATTCCAGAAAGTCAGAAATTGCTCAGAATAAGGCAAAGTACAGTAAAAAAGCCCAAAGGTATAAAGAATGAATAGGAAATTTTATATAGGTGCCAACCGCTTCATAATGTATAGTGGCGTCCTCAGACCAGAGCATTAGTATAAGGGTTGGTAGAGCATTGCAATCTACAATCTGCAAATTTGCAGTTCATATCAACAGCCATACAAAAAGAAGGATAAAAAGAGTAAAATGTAGCAGAGAAAACTCATCTACCTGAGTTTTGTTTTCATCGTTTTTAAATGCAAGGGTCCTCAGGGCCCCTGCAGCTGCTCTTTGTACCTTTGTATCAATGGAGTCAAGCAGTTCAACAAGAGGAGGGATACCACCTTCGATCCTGACATGTACAGTCAACTATATCACAAAGAGAATAGAACAAAAAGGAGATTCAAGAGCAAGCAAGGAAACAAGCAAACCTGACACGGGTTTTAATGCGGCTATTTTCATGAGCAAGGTTAGTTATTGCATCGGCAGCTCTCCTAATAACACCATTGACTGCACGGTGGTTACAACCATCCTTGTTTCTCTTTAACAAATCCACAAGATGGGGTAGAGCTCCAGCATCAACTATGAGTTGTTGATGCTCTGGCTGTTTGTGGCAAACAAAGACAAAGAATAAAAATGAGTTAAAAATTACCATGAGCTAAAACATGACCCATGAATTCAAACCAAAACATTGTCCATAAAGAGGCAGACATGTCTACGTTGAAACTATGGCCATGTTTAATTATGATGTGCAACTAATCAACCAAAGAAAGGAAAATGAATAGATAAAATTCCCCAGTTAACTCTTTAAGCATCCTATATCTTATGTCCTACTGATGACATTTCTTCACTGGCATACTGGTTTCCCCTTTATAAGTACAAACATACCATTGAATGATGATTAATGAAAAATTAATAAATCCTCCAATTTGACCAACACTACCAAGACCAAACAAACCAAGGCCTGGGTTTCACACTACAAAGCTGAGGCCAGGTTGGCTTGGTATGATTAGCTTCCCCACTGAAACTGCCCATCACATCCCTACACATAGTTACATGCTGTGGTTGCCAAATAAACAAGCACTGAATCTTCAACCATCTTACACTTGGCACAGAACTTTCCAGCATTCTAACAAATATTAGTGCAGCCAGAGACATCCAGTTACACATGCATTCATAAAAATCCTTTTAATACTTTGAGCATGAGCTAGAATTTCCAATTAGATAATATTCCAAAAGAATTGTTTTAGTAGCAATCAATTGATCAAAAATTACAACTCTGGTATGACTATTCCACACAACTTAATTCACACTTAATAAGAATCCCAATTCCAAAATAGTACCACAACAAGCAGATTACAACAAAAATCACAAAATAATTCAATCAATAAATAGCTTCTAGTTTTCTACACCAAAACAAGACAATAAAAAAATTCAAATGATCATTCACCCAAAAAAGCATTAACGAAAACAAGAAATGAATAATTTCTATTTACTTTGACAGCAAGAAGTCCAAGTGCGAAAGCACTTCCTTTCTCCACCTCATGCTCGTACGGCCTCAAAGCACTGTCACCCTCTCTTACCCCTTCTGGTGCCTGAAGATGCTTCACTAAAGCCGGAACTGCTCCACATTCCACTATCATATCCACGTTATCCTCTGCACACACACACAAATAAACAACCAAAACCCTAAATCTCAAAAACCTCAACAACAACCACGAATCTGATATATTAGAAAACTAAACTTATCATCAACACAACACATACACGTAAAATACTCAATTAAATCACCATCACACAACTCAGGTCGGTCCCACATGCACGAACACATGTATTACCAAGTAATCATCAAATAAAATTATACAACTCCAATTAATCACATAAATTCAATCATGTTTTTTCTTTTTGCTTGATTTGTGATTTCAAGAATTACTATAAATTCAGGAAATCACAGATTCAAATAATAATAACAATAATAATAATAATAACAAATTAGCAGATATTTGGCAATTCAACGTTAACTTTTATAAACAAAAATAATATAAATTCGATAGATCATAAAATATTTGACTCGAAGTTGTGGAACCGAGTAGTTTAACTCTTTGAACCATCATTTCCTCGCTAATCCAGCCACACACACATACGTACACATACATATACAAATACGTGATCTATATCTAAATCTATCAGACGCGGCAAAAACTGTACCGTTTTTTGCGAGTTCGGCGATGACAGAGGCGGCGGTCTTGGAGGCTGCGCGGTCGGGTTCGTCGGACGAGAGAGCGGAGTTGAGAACATTGACGTGATCGAGAACCTCAGGGACCAGATCGCGTTGAGCCTCGCGTGGCTCGAGAACGAAAACCTTGCGATCCTCTTCGCTTCGGTCTTCGAATTCCGGCTCCAGCTTCCGCTTCAAGCTTCGTCTCGCGGAGGAGGAGGCGTTGGCGGTGGTGGCTTGGCTCTGATCCATGGTGGCAGAGTGGTAGATGGGGAGAGAGGTGAGGGTAGTTTGGGAAACGAAAAGGGGATCGTGGTGATTTTTTGGGGGGAGAAAATGAAAAAAGTGTGTGTGTCGGTTTTTATAGTGTGAAACTAATTCGGGTTTGGTGAGAAATTAGAGCGCCCAAGTTATCCTACGCTCCCGCGCTTGTGAAATTATGAATTTCGAACGCTAACTTGCGCGCACTCTGAATTCAATTTCAAGTTCACTTTTTAAAAAATAATAATAATAATATTAATTAGTCCTTAAACGTTTCAATGCACTAAAAATTTATTAATAAAATTATAAATTTTTTATGTTTGAATATTAGTTAATAAAATATATGAACTTTCAAGCACTTGTGATGTGTGCTAATATAAAAAATAGTTAATTAAAAAGTCAAAAGGACTTTCATTTATATAGATTTTACATATATAAAAGATTATAATAAAACTTAACAACCCTTGGTCATTCGAGTCAAGCTATTGTTAGGTTAGGACTATTAAAAATATTATTTTTGCTTATGAATTATGACACATGTCATTATGTTTTCTTATGATTTCAACTTATTCTATGACCGGATTATTCTCATCTCTATAGAGAACTTCAAAATCCTAGTAAAAGAATGTTGGAATTTCCTTTTCTTTGCCTCGATGTGTTGTTATATGATTTGGATGCTTAAAAAAGGAATATTTGTGAAGTCAACATGATTGATTCCATGAGGGTGGCTAGATAATAGATATGTTACAAAGTGTATAAAAATCACAATACTATGAATTAAAAATATAATTCTCATGACCAAACTTACCAAGCCAAAGCATCAATGTGAATATCCCAATTATACCTTGCGTTCTTTGGTCAATTCGGATGAGGGCTATCTTACTGAGGTGGCTTATCCCTATAATGCTTAATGTTATAAACTTTATGTTTAATTAGTTTAGACAATTTCGTTGTAACCATATCTTTAATTCTTCTAATCGTTTTGCTCATGCTTTGGATGGACTTGCAAAGAAAACGAAGAGAGCATTTGTTTGGTTGGAGGAGTGTCCTATGCTCTTCTTCCCATTGTGCATTGCTGCCATCTCATGGTATTAGGATAATGTTTATGTGGCTTCTTCATATATATCAACCACAACCGCTGCGGTGACGACAATAATGTGTCTAATTATGGCTGGACTAGATATCGGATTGTACTTCTTTAAAAAAAATAAATTAAAAAATTAGCTTCGTATTAACAAAATCCGATCCTGCCTGCTAGAGATTGAAATGCGGTTGAGGAACACGCCAACGCTCCTACCAACCTGAGGCTAACGATTTTGTTGCACGATATTCTGCACGTATCCGTACCACCACCCAACCCAACCCTTCAACCCAGTCAATCCCAATCATAGCTCTAACCCTGCTGGCGAGAGACATGTAAACAAAGCAAGGCCGACTCAAAACAAAATGAGGCCTAAGGCAATAACTTGTACTTAGTTTTGTGTTTAATTTACTCCAATATCCAAAATTATCAGATTATGAATATATGAAGAATATATAAGAATTGGATTTTATATGGATAATGAATTAATTGATTAAAAATCATTCATGCTTTGGTATATAAAGGTTAAAAGTTTTTTTTTTTTTTTTACAAAATGCAAATAAAGTATGACAATAATACACCAGATTTCATGATTGGAAAGCATGCGTTTTGTGTTTTTTCAAACACGAATTATGGGTTAAAATTTGGGAAGACGTGACATTTTTCAAAATTAATAACATATTTACGATGTCATGTGCAATTCAAAGTACATTTTAAAATATTTTGTTAGTAATAATCTTATAAGACATTTATAATATTTAGGGAATCAATCTCAATTATATAACATGTCATTAGAAAAATGGTTGATAACAAATGATAATTAAGATTGTAATTAAGAGATAATGACAATTAATTTTTTGAAAGAAGGATAAAAGGAAAAAAATTATATTAAAATCCTATATTAGTTTATTATGTGTTAAAATTATGAATATATAAAAAAAGTTTGGGTTTATAATACTGGGGGCCTTAGGAGTTAGGCCAAGGCCTAAGTTGCCTAGGCCTTAAGCCACCCCTGAAACAAAGCCAAACCAAGTTGAGAATAAGCAGCTTAAACTTGGCTTGGATGGAGCCTAGATCAATTTCTAGATACCCAACTGGTCCTACCATAGCTTCGTTTAATAACTCATGACCCACGGGTCCTAATATTGCACTGCTACATGTTCTTTATTTACCTGCCTGCCATGTTATAGCTGGAAAATTTGTCTCGGTGCTGCTTGAAGATTTATTGTAATCTTTTATCCCTTTGTTCCTATACAAAGACAGTAAGCGTACAAACTACCTGCCTTCTCTTTTTTGTCCAGTAACTTGCTTATTTTCAAGCAGTTGAACTTTATTTGAACATCCTCACAGTCTTACTGGGGCTACTGGGGCTACGGGGGCCCAATCCCAATCCCATCTAGAATCATAATCCTACAAAGTAAGCAAGAATCATGATGTTGCTTATGCTCTATCAAAAAAAAATGATGTTGCTTATGCCAACATACATGCATGTACTGCCCCTACTTAGCTAGCAGCCTAGCACGGTACTGCACCACCTCGATTTTCTTTGTTCTTCTCTTCAAAGTGGCCTTTTTAGCCTTCGTAGGTAGGGGCAGCCAGTAGTGGTATGAATTATGAAATGTTTTTTCTTTTGTAATAAAATAAAATAAAAGTCGAAAAATTCAAGATTCATGCATTGTTTTTAATACATATAGTTACATATATACTAGCAAATTGATGATAAATGATTAATAAAATTTTAAATAAATATTGACACTTTTTTTTTTCAAATTTCTAGATACTTTTGTTAATAAAATTTTAGTTGAAACTTTGGTGATACTTTTGTCAATTAACCGGGCTTCTGAGGCTGATTATACATATATTGCATGAGGTGGTTCAATGGGCTAGCCCAATGGACTATTGACAATCTTTGTGCCAAGTTTACTGGTGGTCCTTTCAATCTTTTGCTTATATTTTTGTTTTGTTTTTCCTTTTGTTTTTCTTCTTGTTCTTGACAATTTTCCTGCTTCTTAATAAATGTACTCTGCCTAGCCCGGCCACTAGAAACAGACTCATTTACACACAAAATAGACTCATATTGACAAAATGGTGACCAATGTTGAACGAAATCCCCTTCTTTGGATGCCATAGACTTGGTGAAGAAAGCACCATTGAAAAGAAGCAAAAAGTGCCAAACCCACAAACAATCAGAGGTAATGTCACATATAAAAACAAACAAGCCGAGGGCATCATGAGAATCTTTGTTTTGGTCGTAGAAAACTACAAATAACTAACATAAATATATACACTAGTAACCAGTAAAATCATTATTTACCAAAAAAAAAAGCTAAATTTACTATCAATTTTATTATAAATTGACATAATAATAACTATAATTGAAGTTAGATCGACACCATAATAATAAAATAAAAAAAATTCTTAATTACTTTTTGTATTTTGTGTTTTAAAAATTGACACATAAATTTATAATGTTTAGGTAATAAAATTTGTAATAACCGTGATATTATCCGTTCTAGTTAGACCTGTCGTCGGTGCCAAAGTCTCACTAAACAACGAGTTTGAAGAAGCTTCCCATGGTGTTTCCTAGAGTCATGGCCTCCAGATTCCCTCCCAGCGCATTAGCTGCCATTTTTAACTGTTCAAGAAGTTTGTCCCTTTGCTCTTAGTCTCTCTCTCTTGTGACTTGTGAGTACAGTCCTTTCATTAGATTTTCTCTCACTCACAAACAAGTAAATGACAAAGAAGTCAATCACATCTACACTGTTGCCAGGTGTTTGTCTTTTTTTAACTATAATGCAAAATGATCCCTTCCACCCTCCTTCCTTTACTACTATATATTTAATAAATATTAATATATACTATCTACCATAACCATATCTAGGCTTCACGAGCTCTACCTGTGCACACATGGCGAACAATCAGTATAGGACATAACATTGTTTACAGGTTTTTTACAACTGTTAAAATAACCTCTGAAATTCGTGAAAAGGTAATGTTTTTTTTAAGGGTAAATTACACTAACATGCACTCCTATCTTTTAGGAAAATTAAACTTGCTATACCCTAATTTGGACAAATGACATTCTGTTCCAAAATTTGCAAAATAATTAACACTCCACCCCCTTTTTTATTTTTTTATTAATTTTTTTAATCAATGCCTAACTAACCAAAGTTAAAAAGAAAAAAGAAAAATTATATTCCAGTTATTTTAAGTTTAAGTGGAGAATATTTATTTGAAAATTGGGGAAAAATGGGGCTAAGTGTTAATTATTTTACAAATTTGGGAGCAGAATGTCATTTTTCCAAACTAGGGTGTAGAGAGTCTAATTTCCTTAAAAGAAGTGGGTGTTAGTATAATTTATCCTATTTTTAATTATAATAAATTATGTCACTAATTATGTAAAAAAAGAAAATCAGTAACTCAATGACACAATGAATTTCACAATATTTTTTACAATGGTCAAAATAATATTCATGATAGTCTCAATAAAAATGATGTTGCACCATTTATGAAATTTGTTGTTTACGTGGTAAAAAATATTATTTCCCTAGCATTGATATAGTTAGCAAGTTGCCACGTGAAAATGTATTTTCAAGGGACACACTGCAAGTAGAGACTGTGGTACTATGCCAGAGTTGCACTTGCAGACTAGCTAACAGTTGCTGGATGAGTGGATGACTATGCTGGGGTCCAATTCCATAGTAGCCAATAAAATATACATATGAACCATGAGAGGAAAAGAATATTACTATTCAATCTTTAAATGCTTTTTCACGTAATTTGTGTCGGCGTGATTTTTAATCAGATCCTGTGAGTGAGTTAGCTAACTTGCAGCCATGCATGCTCCACGGAATCATATAAGAATATAACAGTGCCAACAGTTGAATTGAATCATCTAATCGTACAGAAATTTGGATTGATATCAAAGAAATATTGATTTTTTATTTATTTTTATACAGAAGATTGATATGAAAGAAATATTGATTTTTTTTATTTTATATATATATATATATAAAACACACAAAACATATTAGAAAGCACTACTAATCTAGCTAGTAATCATATTTTTAACTACTAACCATGGTTTCTTCATATGACCAATAATCACTACTAATCATACTATCAATAATCACTATTAATCTAGCAAGTAATTTTAACCATTTTTGCATATAGTTGTCTACTTCATGGTTTCTAGATAAAGTGATACTCCTAGTTTTCAATGCTTAGTACTCTATGGCCCAGGGGCGGATCCAGAAATTTCATTCAGGGTGGGCACCTTTTGTCTTTTGATTTCAAATTTTAATACATATAATACAAAAAAATGTCAAAAACCGAAATACATTGTTTATATAAACAAAAAGTAACAAACAAGAGGTTTTTCATAGCCTTTTACAATTGAGAGAGAGAGTGATTAAAGTTAGGGTTTAAAAATAATAATAATAATAATAGAACTGATTTATTTGGGCTGATTTGTTGTTGTAATTTCATTTTTGGGCTTTTGAGGATATTATTAGGCCTTTTTCTTGTGTTATTTGGATTTTCTTTGTGTTATTTGGGCTTTTTTGTGTTATTTGATTGTTTGTTATGTGTGGTCAGGGTCAGTCCTGAGGTTTAGGTTGTCCAAAGCCTGGTTTGATTTTGGTTGCTCACTTATTATTAAATATTAAGAAAAAAGACATAAAGGTAAAAAAAAAAAAAAATAAAATTATGCAAAATAAGTTATACTGTGCTTTTAGCTTGAATTACATTTAAGAAATATATATATATATATAACCTTGGTAATAGTATTTTATAATTAACACGATCTGAAGAAAAAAAAAATCCTTACTTTTTAGAGCAAATTTTTCAATTAAGTCATCGTACTATCTTTTTATAATTAATCAAGTACTTTTATGTACCTAAAAATAATTACAAAATGATATTTGTATAAACACACAAATAAATAAAAAAATAAAATAAAATAACCTCCAAATGTGTGATCCAAATCTCTTGCCCTTGAAGTAAGGTTTTCAATACCGTACTAAATATTATTCCAATTTAATTTATATATATATATATATTTGTTTATTGTCAGACCAATATAATTTGTTAAAAGCCCTTCAAAATGATAAGCCCATCTCATTATTTTTACTACCTATCATTTTTTGCTAATCATTTTTAATGTCTATCTTAATTAATTTGTCAATTTGACTTACAAAATATTTATAATTTGTCATACCTCACAGTGGCTAGTAGCTGGCAATGAGTTACATTGAAAATTGAAAAAGTGTTTGTAAACGTGGAGGGACCAAAGGCCACACAAAACAAAAAAAGTAAAAAATAAATACAAAATGAAAAAGAAACAAAACAAAAATTGGTGGACAAACAAATGTACATAAGTAAAAAATCTGAAGAGAGAAGAGGAAATAGTGATGGAAGAAAAATTGGCGGCAGTACAAACAACAGTAGAAGAAGAAGAAAGGAATAAAGAAAAAATCTGAAGACGAAGAAGACCCAGCAACGTGGGCAAGATTGCCGAGATGCCCATGGATTTTTTATTTATTTTTTTAATGTCTACTAATGTATTTTTCTCTTTTTGTGGTTGTCCTGTGTAGGGGGTTGTCCAAGTCCAAAGGGCTTGCTGGGCTTATCCCAGAACCGGCTCTGTGTGTGATAAATACTGTAATTTTGGATTGTTTGAATTATTTATTGTAATTTTAATAGATTTACCTCTCTTATTTTTTTTTTCTAAAATAAAAATAAGGATTTAAAACGAAAATGAGGGTGGGCACTTTAGCAAATCCATATTTTTTGAATTTATATATACCTACTAATTTTTTTTTTTTTTTTTTAATTTGAGGGTGGTCATACACTGGATCCGCCAGTGTCTATGGCAGTTGTGTGTGAGCAAGAAGGTCTTCCTAAGTCCAAAATATAGTTTGATACATAAAACAATGACGCTCAAATGGAAAGAGTATTGTACAAATAACAAAGAACTATCATTAAATCTTGCACACGAGGCCCATCGAATCATGGTCCGCCGTCCCCGCATGTGTTCCAAGTGTCATCTATATAATATTCTTGGATAGCATAACCTAAGATCCAAACATGGTATTCAGCACAAGCAGACCATGCATCTTCTTCCTCGAGGGTTCCACCTCCTCTTATTCAGCAATATTATTCTCAAGATCCCATTGACATAATAACATGTTAATTGCATTAATCTCGAGACCATGGCTATGACTTTTTTTGGGTTGAAACTTGAAAGTTTGCTACATTAATCAAGGAGACACAGATTAATAAATCCATTTGTCCCCAGACAATAAATAACAACAGCACACACACCCAAAAAAAGAAAGAAGAGCTTTTTATTTTATTTTTTATTTTTTTATGCATGGCTGATATCACTAGGTATATTTTTGCTATTTCATGGAAAAAATTTATGAGTTTAACTTATTTTGATTAGCATCGACTCCATTGAGTAAATAATGATAGGGATATTTTGTATTGATTCAAATAAATTAATTTGGTTTACGGTAAGTTAAATTATACTCCTATATTTTATCTTTATTTTATTGAAAGTTCAAATATGAATTTTGACGTGGTGAATAAATAAAAATAGTCATAATTTTACAAGTTATAAATTGTCAACTAGTTAAATTTGAAGGTTTGGACTACCTAAAAAATAAGTGTATTTTATAAAACTTGTAGGCCTTGGTTCCTTTGAAACAACGAGGGAAAATTTGTACGGAACAATACGAGGATTAGCTCCATTAGTTAGTTGCGTTGCACAATTCTCTTTCCCTTATTACACAATATGAGTATGTATGGTGCATTTGAGGCTGATTAGTTGAACTATTACATGCCAAGGTTGCCATACTACATTGCTTCGTGCATAGGCATAGCATTTGAAAAATTGAAAGGAGAATTGAAGTAAATTCTTAACTTGGATCAAGAAAGGAATTTATTGCATCCCAGAGGAGGAAAAAAAAAAAAAAAAAAGTAGAAGCAAACAAAGAGGAATAGTAGAATAAAAGAAACAAATATGTGGTGGTCTTCAGTGACATATATAGTGTCTATCACTTTGTTCAACATTTTAGTTCTGTAAAATCTCGTGACATGTCGGCCAGATACAGAAAATCCCAAGTAACTTTATAGAAATGTATATTTTTCTTTCATCCTAAGTTGACACAAGCAAACAGAATCTAAACTATTTATGAACCAACATTTTATGAATTTACTAGTCAGAATTTAATAGTCAGTTCTACAGTGAATGATTCCCAACACTTGAAGGGCAAAGTGCCCATGAATTGATCACTTTGTTTTGGGTGAAAAGTCCATTGTCTCTATCAAGTCATTTCGTGAAAAAGATCCATTATTGTTTCACTGATTGCACGGATAGATGGTACTCGATCAACAACCGATATCCTCATATAGGACATTGGTAAATTGGACCCAAGTACAGAAAACTAGATCGATTGAGAAGAATATATATATGTGCTCCTGAGGATCAGTCTAGTAAATGGCAGCATAACCACATATATACTACCATGATTGAATCAATGATGCAAGGGTACAGGCTAATCAAGAAGTACTAGGTCATTATTGTGTGGAATGAGAGAATTACTCACCCGGATGATTAATTAGTCCAGCGATATCATCTAGATGTCCTAGACACCCACTGGCCTATTGTGTGGAATGAGAGGATTACACTCACCCGAATGATTAATTAGTACTGCAATATCATCTAAATGTCCTAGACACTCACGTAAGCCAAAAAATAACAATATATATAGGTCATTTACAATGGTTTGGAAATTCATAAATAACTAGTCACAAACCTGTGCGATGCACAGAAAAATTATTGAAAATAAAATCTAAATTAATTTTGATTTCTTTTATTTATTTTTTATTTTTGTAGTTTAAAATGTTGTAGGCAAGATCGATAAAGAGACTTTACGAATCAGACTTAGGATAGATTCTACTTTTTGGTTAAAAAAAATAACTAAGAAAGTATTTACTATAGGATAATTAAAATTTAATATAATGTAATTTTTCTTTTGGCATAAGTTGAATATAATCCAATTTTTATAAAACACGATTCATGTTTATATTTACCATATGAATCATGTTTCTATCCAAAAATAAAATAAAAGATACTTAAAATAAAAAGAATGACAAATAAATATATGGGCACATGATTATATGATCAACCTAAATAATTTTCATAACTCATTTCAAGCTCACATGGTTTTATTATAACAAATCCATCAATCTTTTTCCATTGCCAACAACAAAATTAAATGAAATACATAAGAAAAAAAATGAACTCTAAAAATCTTGATGAAAATTGATAATTATGATTATTATTAAAAGATATTTATATTGTGTTTACATATAGAATATATGTTAGTATTAGACATTAATTATGATTGTGTTTTATATATGGAATAATATGTTCTTATATTAAAGAAAATATGATGTGTCAAAATTCTAATTGAAGGTTTAATAATAGAATAAAATTTAAATTCAATTAGAAAATATATATTAAAATAATGAGGTGTAAAATTGTGAGATTTCAAAAGTTTATGTGGCGCAACATGATGAGATCAACCAAAAGTCAAAAAGTTTTGACTTTACATTATAGTATAGATGAAATGTAATGGAAATGAAACGTGTTAGAATGCATTAGGTTATATCATAAAATATTATAGTAGACCACGATTTTGTAGAATGGTATGGGTTACCATAATTTTGTAATACCAGGGTTATCAGGGTTTTAGAGTTACCATACTAAGCTTAATATATTCGTATACCTAAATTAGGTTCAATGTGCAATTCAATACAACAAAAATATAACTTGTTTTTGGCTTTTCATTATGGACGTAGATTGTCGGACCAAAATTTCTTTGGATCTCAATCTACTCTTAACCTGAATTAGTCTACTATTGTTCTTTCTATAAATAGTAGACTTGTACAGTTGTTTTACACACATTAATTCCATATTGCTCTCTTCTTTCAAGTTTCTTGTGGGGGCACGTGTGAGTTGGTTGATATTGATATGTTGCATCTTGCATGCATTGATGCATGCTTAGGTATATGGGTTGAGATGCGGGAGGTTGTATCTTATGTTTCCCATAGTAAAACTTGGAAATTAACTTCCGTAAGGACTGGAGGAGACCAAGAAGTAAATGTAAATTAATAGAGGGATAGACAGCTCCGGTGTTATTGTGTAGAAAGAAGAAGACAAAGAGAGGGAGAGAGAGAAATGAGAGAGCAAATCAAAGAAAAACCAAGCAGAGACAAGAATATCTTATCATAATCTATATGATATTATATAACACACTCAGAGAGAGAGAGAGAGAAGGCACACGTGTCCATGAGATCTGGAACCATGTCAAGATGGGCGTGATGTGGGAGAACTTGTATTATAATGTTTTACTCTTTGTTTTTGTTATATTGGAAATTCAGCATTGAGTCCAAGAGTCAATTAGTTGCTGTACTTGAAGTTGTAGTCAATGCTAAAGGGCTCTCTCTATTATATAATAATAAATTTCACAATCGAGATGTGCTGTTATAAATGGAATTACTGTAAAAAAATGATAACATCTTAAGAAATAGTAAAAAATGACATTTTAACTAAGAACTTAAGAAAAATTATGACTTTATATAGAATAATTAAAATAGTGTAAAATAATACATGTGACCGACCCTTACTATTATGTGAAGGATTCATAGCCAATCTCAAAATATTTAGGACTAAGGCTTGGTTATTGTTATTGTTGTTGAAGAAATTGTGTCTACACGATAAAAATAAATAAATACATTGGTGTCTTGATTTGAAGGGATTAAACAATATTAATCATGAAGTGGATGTCTTGTAAATATCAAATTCTTTGTGAATGGTCCAAAAACCAAAAACTTGTTTCACACGTTAATTTCATTACAGTAAGAATTATTGCATTATGGATGAGACTAAAATTCATCACTATAGTCTTTCGTTGTTAGCAGAGATTCATTTTTCTCCTTTAATTTGATCCTAAAGTGATTCTATATAATTGTGGCATAAGATTTTTTTTTTCTTTTCTTAAACAATGTCCAGCATTCAAGTAATGAATGTGTACATTCAAGTACTGTACTATATGTTATATAAAAAAAAGTGTACTGTACTATGTAATTTAATTTATGTGGTGAGGTTAATTAAAGGAAATTTATCTCTCTCCACACCCAACCCTTTTTTTGGCTAAGCAGGGAAACTTATGTAGTTGACTCCTTATAAATGATTAGGATTCACATGTTGAAGTTCAACCTATGTAAGATTTACATAGATTCTGAGTTTGGTTTGTGAATTCAATACTCTGAACATATTTTAATGTCAATCAAGGCAAAGAAGATACGCCACTTGTAACATTAATGTATCCCATCTAGAATGCGTACATTTATCATGGATTTTTTTTTCTTCATAAATGAAGGGAATTATGTTTTCACCCCTATTTTAATCTATATATATTACCATCTTCAAATCACAGTAAATCATACATCATGGATCTTTTACAAATTAAGGGACTAGTTTTTCTATAGTTATTTTTTAATCTACTGCATTATTATATATGATAGATCCCATAAAAATTGGCGCAAAAATAGGACCACCTACAAATTAAATATAAGTACTTTTTGTATAAATAATTCAATGCTCCGCAGAAGTTTGGTAATGAGGAATCTAAGATTTATGTAGTACTATATGATAGTGGCAGTACTGATAACCTAAAAAAGACGAAGAAATAATTGTAGTGTCAGCTAGAAAAATGGTAAAATGGTTATTAACATTTAATAGATGTCCTTGGCCCATACAAATTTCTCAGATCTTTTAGTAAGAGTTACAGAGATCTTAATGGTTTTACCAACTACAAAGGTTTTGAGTGG
Source organism: Fagus sylvatica (assembly GCA_907173295.1). Taxonomy (NCBI): domain Eukaryota; kingdom Viridiplantae; phylum Streptophyta; class Magnoliopsida; order Fagales; family Fagaceae; genus Fagus; species Fagus sylvatica. The sequence goes on from OU015771.1 coordinate 30,906,256, forward strand.
AGCAGGAGCCCCTTCGCCTCACCCTAAATTGTTCTGAGACATATAGGACAGGGGAACGGCTTGGGTCCAGTGCACAGGAGCACTGGACCAGTTGAGATGTTGACACATGTACAAAAACTATACAAAACTGGACACGTGACAACATCTCAACGGGTCCAGTACTCCTATGCACTGAACCCAAGCTTTTCCCATAGGACAGCATCTAGTTCTTGAAGGCAATTTATGGTTATTAAGAATTGGCATGTGATTTTTTCCACTTCTAGAAGAATTATTCATCTAGTTATGAGAGAGTTTCGGCTCACAGCTTTTGACACAATTTGTTGAGATGTCCTATACTAATTGGTGGAAAAAAATTTGTTGTGTTTGTGTGACTGATGACCCATCCATGCTTATATATTGAATGGAATTAATACCAAAGGACATTATTTATTGGTTAAATTGGTATTTGGTTTAATGTCTTTAATCCCTTCCACGACTTGCTAACAACAACATTTAAAATGATTGGTTTAGTTTTAAATCAATTTGCTTCAATTGAAATGAACTTGTGCCAAGTTAGGCCAAGAGCATGCATGGTGATTTGCATAACCCTTCATTAATTCTTACCAAGAAAAAACCATGTTTCTTTATTTGACAAACGAATAATATTAGAGTTACAAGATTTTTGGCAATTTTTTTTACAACCTTATTAAGATGTATGACAGCTATATCGAAATAATATTATTTTCATATGATTCATTACTATATTATTTTTATTTAGTTCTAATAATTAACAAGGTCACATTTATAGGTACCAAAAAAAATTGTAATAAATTCTTTTTTGATGTCTAAGTAGACTTATATATTGTTAGACAAAACTGAAATCATAGCACATAGATACCTGCAGACCAGTGAACAGGTAAAATAAAATAAAATAGGACAACTGGAAAAGGTTGTCCCATTAGAAACACACATTTGCTTCTTAATGATTAGATCCGATTTCCGACTTAACCTGCACCGATATTTGTATAGGACTAATTTGTTTGGACTCGGGTATTTTCAGGGAAGAGTAGGAAATTAAAGTGTGTGAAACCCAATAATAAGACAAACCATAGTATTGTACATTTGTACTCACTTATTTATGTCCAATACCAACTGACCAAGACAACAAATTAATTTTGGTACCGCACGTATTTATATTATAAGCATAAATTCTCATATTACTATAATTAGAATTAATTTCTTTTGAGGTTTGCTTCCGATTATGCCGACAAACTTCATAACCATATTTCTTAGTAACTATGGGCTAGAAAATAGTGTGTCAACCTACCATCCTAAGTTCCTAACTATCCTATATATTATTTAAATGATTTGTTTTGCTTAAATCTCGATTCCACGTAAAATTGGAATGACAAAAATGAGAAGTGCTGAAATTAACTCGAAATATAATTGATGAGTCCATGTTCTATATCAAGCAAAAATGATTATTATTATTCTTATATATATTTACAAACATATTATGAATTAATGGAATTCATTATTAAAAAAAATTTGCCATTTCTTGTTTGCCATTATAAGCAGTACTACTAATGATCATTAACACACCTAAAAGCATAGAGAATATATAATATTATAACGACTAAAAGAAGCATTTAGTACATATAATAAAAGCTCAAAGAAGCCTCAATGCTTGATTTGGTGGAGATGGGGAGGATTCTTAAGAGTATAACTTGGGTCTTAATCAAAAGGATTCTTGAGTCTTGACGGCAATCACTATGAATATCACTTCAACCTCACACATCTCTCTCTTTCTATGGTATTTTGGGTCTTATTAATTGATTAAAAAATTACTTGGTCATTATCAAATAATTAATATATAGGATCACTCACCAACCATATTTAAGCTCACTCTAGCTCACTTTTCACTCTCTTTCCTAGCACTATTTTATAATGCTCTTCCGGTTATGTGGTTACTAATAAAATGGCTTTAAATCTTCAAACTAACCACTAGTTGACACAAACATGCGCACTATATGGTAAAGAGGACCATGATAAAATGCATTATAAATAGTAGAGCCAACCACCCACTTAAAAAGAGATGCTATGATGACATGGCCCTCATTCCTCTTGCATTTGAGCTAATAATAAAAATAAAACATGTTTACCAAAACGTTCACACCAAGTATATCATACCAACACCATATGGTTTAATGTGGATAGTCTATGCCATTTTCTGCCACTTGACTCACTGTAATTTTTTTCTTCTTTTTCTTTTTGAATTTTTTAAAGAAAAGGAAAATTTTCTAAATTAATTTGTTTTTCTATTACCAAAATTATTGTATAAAATTATAAATCAAAATAATTTATATTATTTTATAATCTTATATTCATTTAATTACTTAATCCATACTTATACAATAACCGTTTATTGATATCTTCAACAACAACAAAAAAGAAGCTGTAAATAAAATTTAGACATACTCCTCTAAGAATTCTTGTAAACACTTGTACTATTTAAGGAAAGAAAAATATCTCCTTTTTTTCAGAGCTTGACAAATGATATTTGTCACATTATTTACTTGCATAGTCACAGTTAGATTCTCTGCTTTAATTTAAAAAAATAAAAAAAAATTACTTTACCTCATGTCTTGTAAATTTGTATTAGAATTACAAGAGAGTGAAGGTTCATGAAAGTGATTAGAGAAAATCTCATCATAGTGTTTTTCCACACAATTCTCTCTTTTTAATATTTAATGGTTTGCAATTTTTTTTTTCATGTTCGTATGAAACAATATTAAGATAGTTGGGGCCTCGCATATGCTTTACAAAAAGGAGAAACAAGGTATTGGCAAAAAAGAAAAGAAAAAAGAAACAAACCCTTCATAAAATAGGCTCTGATAAGAAACCAACAAAGGGTGAAAAAGCCTACTAAACAAAAGAGATCCTACTACAAGCTTTTTTAATCTTTAACATTATTAAATGTAAAAAGCAAGCAAGGTAATTGCTATATATTACTGAAAACTTGAAGCTTCTTTAGGGAGAAACCAATGACAGGCTGAAAAAGGCCTACTATTTAAAAGAGACCCTATCATGAATCCTACTACAAACTTTTTTAATCTTTAGCCATTATTAAGTGTGAAAAGCAAGCATGGTAATTACTATAAACTACTGAAAACTTGAAGCTTCTCTAGGGAAGAATCTAGCTTTTACTATAGTGGTCTGTTCAATTTTTAAGTTTATCGGTTGCTTAATGGGGAATCTTATTTTTCTGGGGTGACAAGAATCATTTGGTTGTTGCAACCTCTGCAAAGACTGACATCTGGAATCAACATTTTATCCTAAATATACTTTCTGAGTGGATGAGAGGGGAAATTATTAGGGATACGATAACTCTAAAGTGTAATTAGGGTTACTGCTATATAAAAATTTATGTGATACCACAACAAATCATTGAAATTAGACAAATGGGCTCCCAAAGCAATACTTCTTTGAGGTAACATTGTGAGTTTAGAACAAAATGTAATTGTTTATGTTTTACTAAGTATGCATTTTTTTTAAAGAGTTTCTTGCTACTCTAATAAAAGTGTGTTTATGTTAGCTTATTTTGTTTTAAGTTAGATAAAAATATAGTTGTAATTTATAACTAGAAAAAAGTGAGTTCTTAAAAATTATTTGTACACACCTGAAGAATTGAAGTAGTAACATGATGAGTTTACTTTCTTAAATTAAAAAAAATGCATGCATGTTTAAGGATAAAATACATTAAATATTGAATCCAATTAGTTTTAGTGCTACCAATAAGTAACCTTGTCTTTCACTAAAACCAAAAGAAAAAGGTGTTGTCCAATTTGAAAATTTTCCCTCTAGTTCCTATTCATACTAGTGGTCATGGAATGCTATTAAATGTGTTTAACATAATTACATTTTTACATTATTCTCGTAATTTGGTTGAGTAAAGAAAAATTGCTTATAATTTTTGTTTAGAGAAAGTCATTTCATAATTCATAAAGATCATAATTCAGAGCACCTATTTATTAGAGCAGCACTCTATGTAGGGCCGAGGGACCTTTGGTTTTCATTCATTACTTTATATTCCATGATTAAAAGATTGCTTAATTTAATGAAAGAAATGGAGCATCCTAACCACTTGCCTGACTTACAAGGGATCAAAATCATATTGTGTTGCATATAATATTACAAAGAGAATCATAAACAAAATGAATCTAACATATGTGTCGTACTCTAAACATAAAAAGCATTGAGCCACGTATCTTTATTTTTCAGTTTGTTGGGTACACAAAATACAAAAATAGGTTAAATAAAATGGGTTTATTATGTTATTTAATTAGCGTGGGTCCAAAAGGCAGGGATCATCCTGAGATTTGAGTTATTTGACCCACTTCCCAATCTTGTCGAGTTCAGGTGGTTTCTGAAACAAATCCTCGCAAGTAGTAGAAATGTATGTAGTATTTCTCAGAGCCATTCTTGTAGCCAATTTGGAGCCGACAAGCTTAACCCATTTTTTTCTTTGAAAATAGAAAAAGAAAAGAAACACTACGATAACCCAATATTTACATTTTTTTTTTCCCTCATTTTCATGTGTGTGTTTATGTGAATTATACCACAAATGGTGACCTTTTTATTTCCTTCCAAGTGCTGACTCTTCTTCCCTAGTTTGCATTATTCGCTAATAATATGAAACCAATTGTTCATATATATATATATAAAATACAATTTATCCTATAACTTGGCACTATCACAATTTATTTTACAAACCTTCAATTGTTACATTTGAAAAAATAAAATAAAAATGATATTGTTAGAATTTAGTTCAAGTACTTCTAACTTCTAAGGATTTCATTTTAGTCAAAATCTTAGGAGTCACAATGTAGCAATTGAAAAAAAAACTTGTGTGACTAAATTATTGTGATTGAGCCAAACCAAAAGGGGGCATTGTTTTTTTCCAAAAAAATAAAAATACAATAATTTGGTCTAAGCTAATGATTTTATTTGAATCCAAATTTTAAAAGGTCAAATATAATCTTTAAAAGTTTGTGAATTGAATTATGATAGGAGTAAGACCAAACCATGCACAATGAGTCAATTTCAATTTACCCATTTATTTATTACAATGCATGTATTGGACTATTGATAGTCTTCCTTAAAAAGAAAATTAGATAAGTAGAAACAAAAAGACAAATTATGAAATTATCAGTTTATTTATATATAGGTATATGTTAGGATTTGAAAAACTACCATAGATTCAATACCGCTCAATGATGATTTCATTCTTTACCATCAAGTCAATATTATACTAATGCGTTCATTTTTGTGTCGACGCGATTCGAACTCAAATCGTGCATGCCACTATAAAAAAAAACTTTATCATTGAGTTATTTGGAACTCACTACAATATATGTATTGGAATATTAGTAGTCTTCCTTAACATATTTTAGGTGAGTACGTAGAAACAAAAATTTTGAGAAAAAGTTCAAATGGTAAGTACCAACTAGATTACTATAGTTTTATATTAAGGCGTTTGATAATAGACATCTCCCCCTTTTTTTTTTTTTTCCTGAAATGCAAAATAATTCATATCTCTATATAGTCGCAACTCGTAGGTAACAACAACTATGGAAGAATTTATTTGATGGAGAAAAAGAAAAAAAGAAAAAAGAAGAAGAAGAAGAAACTTTGTGGACATCTAAATGGAATACCAAGCTATAACTAAGTTACTAATTGCATAAAGAGGTACAATTACAATCATGTAGTAATAAAGGATTCATAGGAACGCAAAGTAGTAATAAAGGATTCCTAGGATCGAAATTATACTTTATACCATAATTAATTAGGTTCACAGTTTGTAAAACATAGTATGAGAATTATGGGCTACTCAATATGCCATTGTACTCGCATTGCCGCCTAATTAATTTGAAGAAATTTGGGACCAGTGAATTACATCATCAACTTTCAGCACCATGCAATTCTTATCAGAATCAAATTAACCGAAAAGGATGTACTCTGATTTCATGGCAAATTCACTTCCATTTGAACCAAACTGAATTAATTAGAATTGCCTAGAATGGTTGTTGTGCCCCCATACCCTTTCTTTCACTTCCAAATAATTAAGAAAATTCATTTACACATAAAAATCCAAATAGGAGTAGAGGTCCCCATCAAACAATCTCACCACTCACTTTCCTTGAAAGCTTAGGTGATCAATGTGAAAACCATAGGATTCTATTTGTATTACCCGGGGAAGTTACATCTACACCAGGTTGGCTAAAGCCAAGGTCAGACCCTATTCAGCTATTGAAGGCAACATGCATGTTGATTAAATATTGTAGATATTGTCTTACCTAATGTCATTATCACCCAATTAAAGATAATGATGTGGTGAAACTGTGGAAGTATATTCTACATTTCTACCTAACTATACTACTATGAAAGTATGTTACACTCTCAAGCTTTGGAATATAATAAAGGCCAAAAAAACATAACTAAGAAAATGACACAAAGTAACAAATTAGGGACCGCATTAAATGCTTGTATAATCAAAACTGGTGGCTCTGTCTTATGCCAACACTACTGGATGTGTACTACTAGCTTACCTACCAAACGAAGGGGTTGAAAATCACAGGACCGTACTACAAATGAAGACTAAAAAGTGAAATTGATGAGAGGAAAGGTTTGTTGTTTTTTGTAACTTTAAGAAGATAGAGGTTGAAAAAAAGTCTTTGTGAGAGTGTGATGTATCTTCCTTACCTAATAACGGGATTTGATTCGTTTTCCTGGTCTATGATACTGCAATACTTCGTTGCTAGAAATCTATGAAAGGGAGAAGCACGGGCTACCCTATATACACATTTCCAATTTCAACGGGTTATTGACTTTAGGATGTTCTATTAGTAAATGCATGCTTATGACAATTAACTAGATTTAGGGATAATAAATTATAAACGATAGCATTACACAATGTGATTATTGGTGTAATCATTTATATGATTAAGAGATAAGGAAATTTGAACTACAAGATTCTTGACATGATTAGAGGCATGGGTTATGCATCTTTCAGCATTCAACATGACTTCTAATTTTATTTTTGGCCTTTATTGAATGTAAAGCTCATCAAAATTTTGATGATTTGTACATTTCATCAAGATAGTTTAGAATTTAGATTTCAACGATGCCCCACCATTTGATCGATATTAGATGATATCTATCATGATTTTCATATGGTAAGTTTTCTAAAAAACCATTTACATTATTAATGGATCAATGAATTCTCCTCCATTCTCAACCCTGGCCTAAATCATTCGGATAAGGATTCTTTCAATTTGAAATAAAATGGAGAGTCTCCATTTCATGGTCCAGATTAAATATCACAGATCTAATAGTGTACAGACTACCATGTCATTTAAAATTTTAAATGACAAGGCAGTCTATATATCGTTAGATTTATGAAATAAAATTTTAACTATGAAATAGACAAATGGAGAAATTTCTAAATGGAGAGGATCCTTATCCAAATCATTAAGCAAAAACTTTTCTACTTCTTATGAAGGTGTCATAATCTTCAACAAAACAGGACTATTTATGATGGTATTGTTAATAGGTGTCATTTTCTTTTGTCGCTAAAAGTTAATGGGTGTCTTTAATGCTTTTTATCTATCCATATAATGATAATTTACCCCCTCACGTCATGGAGACATGAGAGTTACGTCACTTGCCTGAGTATTCTTGTTATTAAGAAAAAAAAAAATACAATCATTTTTTGGTTAAGTATGTATTTGTTGAACATGTAAGAAAAAATGTAGAAAAAATTAACATTAATTACTTGCTTAAAATTCTAAAAAGACCTTAATTCAATTAACTACACCTAAACAGTCCAAGAGGGAAGAAGTGATTATTATTAGCTGCTATTTTACGCGGAAACAGAGACAAGTCAAGTAAACCTGAGATTGGTTACACTTACAATGCCTCTTACCCAAAAACTAAAAAAAAAAACTAACTAACGGCCATTAGCGAGAGGGCTAACGTTAGCCAAATTCTTGCAAGGACTGGATGGAAGGCTGGCTTTTCCTGAATCAACAAGTCTTTGTGCGAAGCTCTCGATTCTCTCTCCGTTTGTCTCCGTCAGTAACCGTTTCCCGCCAAACGGTAACGACTCAACTCCTCTCTCTTTTAACACCTTCTCCTTCGTTCTCGCTCCCACCACACCCACTTCCTTGCCCAAACCGTTCGCCTGTGAACATTTCACGGCGTCAGTCAAAAAATAAAAATAAATAAAATTTATAATCTCGAAAATAAAAATAAAATAGAATAAATTAAATAGTACCTGAATTCTAACGTAGTCTGTACGGTTCCAACAGAAGGAGTTCCCCAACATTTGGTCAATGGTCTCGGAAACGCCGTCGAGGACAATGTCAACCACCGAAGACGTTGAGCACTCGCCGTTATAACGGACTTTCTGTGCGCAGCAACTGCCGGTTAACTGGCCGTTACCTAACGAGAGGACCAAGAGGTCCTCGACGCTGTTCACGGAGGGGAAATCGCGCTTGTTGTGGAGCGCGTGGGTGACGGCGGCGGATGTTGGGTTGTTCATGACTAGGCCTCCGTCTATGGCGGAGCAGGAGGTTTTTCCGTCTACGGACGTTAGGTTAAACGGCTTGAAGAGGCTCGGAGTCGCTGACGTGGCGCGGCAGACATTGGAGAGGTCGAAGTTGAAGCTTGGTGACTCGGACGCGTCGGCTCGAGAGAACACGAAAGGCGCGGAGCTCTTGAGGTCGAAGCAAGGAACGAGGAGAGGCTTACACGTGTCCTTCAAGGTCAAAACGGTCCCGTCGTCTCTCCTGAACATTTCCTTCAGCGCCTTGTCCATACTCTTCCCGGAGTATCTCTTTCTCCGGCGGAAAACTCCGGCGTGTCTGAACTTGAAAAGCTCTGAGTTCCTTGACGCGATGAGATTAACAGCGTCCCTAGCTGAGTAGAGCGGCCTTCCAGAGCCATCATCAGCGGAGAGCAAGGCCGCGAGAACAGCGCCGATACCGGTTCCGGCGATAAGGTCAAAGAAATCAGCGATTCTGGATTGAGGATCACCAGTCTTGAGACGGATCTGGTCCTCAAGGTGAACAAGAGAAGCACCAGCAACAATGCCGGTGGTTCCTCCTCCATCAATACTGAGAATCCGAGTCTTCTTCGTGTTTTCGCAGTGCGAAAGCCATTTCTGCTCCAACTTCGTGAAGATCTCCAGCGTCACCTTGCTAAGCTCCATTCTCACTCTCTCTAGCTTTTTTCTTTAGTGTGTTGTGTGTGTGTTTCACAGTGAGTGTGTGAGTATGTAAAAACGAGAGAAATGTGAAGTGAAAGAAGATAATGAATAAATCACTCACGCTTTGGTGCTGGAACACATAAATGCTCTCTTTCTCTCAACCAAACAAGGAATGGGAAAGAGCTTTGTGGTAGTTATATACTTATATACGCCACTGTCTTCTTCTACCACTTTTTTTACTTTTTACTTAACAACTTTTACTGTTTTTATGTATTTTATAATCGTAGTGAGAGTCTTACGTGTTTGGACACTTCTTGCACGTGCAACTGTGCGTGTTCGTGTTGGGTTACGGGAAGAAGCGCCAACCTCGGCTTTTTAGCCGGCTCAGCTCGCGCTTGGAAACTACACGGAACCAACCTTAAGCTAAAAAATTAGTGCCCTTAATTTATAACCTAACACATGTTACTGGTACTAATTTAAGGTACTCAAAGTAATTAAATACAAGATAAAAAAATGGGAATTGACCGGGCTTTTTTGTTTTAATGTCATGGAAGGTATTTTAATTCTATTGGGTTGAAGACAAATGAATTTGATTTAAGTGTGTTATATGGCAAGTGAGTTTTTGTTTACAGAATTAATTGTAGTTAGAAGAAACTTAGAAGAAAAGAAGACGGTTATGTGTCTTATTAAATCAATATTATCCTATTTTTAATAAAAATTAATGATTTCGTTACCTACTTCCAATCTAGATGTGGAACTAATTTAGTGATAAAACTTTTTTTTTTCTTTCATCAACAACTGGCAGATACTTAGAACTTGGGTAGATTAAGGAATATCTTAATTTTAGCATTGAAAAGTTTGAAGCTTGCATGTGTGGAAGCCTTGGATTTTGTCCAACCTGGGATTTGTTGTCTATGACTTTTGTGTGTTTATATGGACGTGTGCAGATCAGAGCATGCATGTTGGGTTAATTGCTGAATTCTCAACTTAGCTCCTTGTCAATCTGATCCAAAAGGGTAAAAGAAAAGCCTCATCTTTAATTCCTAACCTCAGATTTTTGATTCCTTAAATATCATCAATAAGACGAGGAAAATATATATATATATATATAATATATATATATATATATATATATATATATATATATATATATAATATATATATATTTTCTTGTTATTGTCATTTGTTTCTTCTTATTTTGTCTCAAGCTTGGGAAATGAATCAAATGATGGCTGTGACTTGGCTCGTTGGAGAGGAATTTTGCTTTAAGGCCTCATCTAGTGTATGTGACTTGCACCAACCTCGTGCTTATGTATTCATGTGTGGAACTATATACGTACAAAGGACTGACCTAATACGATCTGCACCAACCTTGTGTTTATGTATTTATGTCTATCACCCTTTTTCGATTTTAACAACACCATTGTACCAAGAACATACAAGGAAAGACCTTTGTGAGGCTTTCTTAGTAATGATACGTTTTGTGGGCTTAATTGGTAAGTGAGATAATATGATTGGATCTCTCTATACTCTTAGGAAATGATTTTTTTCTTTTCTTAAATAAATAATATAATTTGAATATTCGTTCCATGACTGTTGTTATTTACAATCAAATTAATAAGACATCAATAAATTTCTTTTTACGTAAGTAAAATTCGATCCTATATATTTTATATGAAGATAAGAGATTTTATGAGTTAAAACACCTCAAATACGTGCATACGCCTAAGAAAGTGGATTAAATTTCAGTTGAGGTAATTTTAAGATTATAAGATACCTCAATGAGGGATTAAAGGAAGGAGGAAGTATATATATATATATATAATATTATCTAAGCGGCCTCCCATTGAGAGACAGAATTTTGTTGGCCATTATTGTGCAACACCTATTTATAGAACCATACCTACTGAAACAGTCTTAGCACAGGGTTTCCATGGCAATGTCATAATTGCACTACTATATCAAATTTTTATAGTAGAGGCCAACTCTACCACTGAGTTGAATTTTGAATGAAATGGACGGATTTGGTCAAACCATTGATGTCGAAAAAGAACATGGCAATTGGTAATTTAATTCTCACTCATCTACTTCACCAGCTCTTTCAGAATCAAATTTTTTGAATTATGTCAATGTTTCTAAATCGTATGCCACGATAGACCTTTATACTGTTACCTTTAACTCTAGGTGGGCATATTAATTGGTGTCACCATGCATGTTTCCCACATAGGTTCCAAAATTCTATTCATGGTGTTCGAATGTGAAAAATTCTTTTTTCACCTGAAAAGATTTTATAATTTCATTGCGCCACCAGTAATTGAATAGTGCTTGCAGTAGCAGTGGGACAAAGCTCAAATCTGGTTGCTTAATAAATATGGGGCAAGGTTCAAGTTCAACTATTAGATGAAGGGTTTGTATTGGCTCCAGTGCTCCAGAGTCGTTGCAAGCTTGACATGTGTCCAGTTTTGACCACGTGTCAGTATCGCAACGACTCCAGTGCACTGGAGCACTGGAGCCAAACCCTTCCCTTAGATGAATTGCTATGCTTTTGGCCAATATGGTCATATACAAATTTAAATAGGGGTCCAATCCCAAAGGAACTAAAAATAGGCTTAAATTAAATTATGAAGTGACAACCATTTATTTTACTTTTTTATTTTTTAAACGATTTTCATACAATAACAGCTAACATTTACAAGTAAAAGGAGAACACTGATATTACTGAGCAAAAAAAAAAAGGAGAACACTGATATTATGCCAATACATACAAATTAAATTGCTCAAATGGGTATAGAAGGACATATAATACTCAACTATTCAACAGACATTCCACTCGCTTGTTAATTCTAATTAATGTTGCTTTAGGATATGAAAGAGCAAAGCTACACTGAAGCTTGAGGGACCATGCCCCCCAAACTTCTTGTTTTCCTATAAATTTCTCTTATAGGACAAGTTTTAGTAAAATAAAAGGATGCCCCCCAAAAGTTATTTACTGCACATATAACATTTAATTATAAATTATAAATGAACCTTTCAAATTGTACATTCCCACATTTCTAACCCAAGCATTTTTATTTCCCCTTTCTATATAGAAAAAACCCATTTATTTGAAAAACCTATTAATTCCATATTCTTCGTGGAATCATACATAGAATATATATTCTGTTTACTGAATAACATGAAATTATAGAAATGAGCTTAGAGGGACACCAATGTGGCAATGGCCTAATCGCTCCAAAGCTTAAGTCAGTGGCATTTTCTTGTGGATCAATCTAGTGATAATGAAAGAATTTTGTTCATCCATGTTCCAGATTTGCATCTCTCTATATGTCATAGGAGAGTTTCCCTTGATCATGGCCATTTTGCCGTGGTGATAATAATGAGCCTACAATAAAGGGCATAACTATCTCCATTATAGTCGAGATTATGGGCATGTCTCAAATTCTCATAATGGGGCTAACGGTTTTTTTTTTGGATATCATACTTTGGGCTATGGTGCACGACCCCTTAAGCTTGGGCTATTGGGTTTTAGATAATATTAGTTTGTGAGCTTCCTTCGAATTCAAAAAGTTCTCTCCAATCTCTCTGACGTAACATATGTATGCAGTAGTTTTCTTAAGCGTGAAGCTCATATCCATAAACCTCATATGAAATGAATATTACATCTGCACAATAACATGAGATTGAGATATCTCCTTGAATTATTTAGCAAAATTTTAGGTGGTGATAAAATTTGTAGGCCTTATATGAGGAAGGTATATGGATTTTGATTATGTTGACAACTTGGACCGTTGGCCCAATTATTTCTCACGAGTATGAGGAGTTGAGGGCCTATTGTGTATAAAAATGATATATGTTGAGGTTAACATAAACTTAGCATGTAGGCCCAAACCCATCTCCTCTATTCCTGCATGGGTTTTGGGCCTAGATCATTCTTGTAATGGTTTTTGTTTTTTGTTTAATGAAATGGTTTATTCAGCAAAAAAAGTTAAAAATAAAAGATGGGGGATGCTCATTGATATTAATTTGGTGAATTAATGCAATAAATGGAAGCTTCTGCCTTTGCCAATTCGTTTTAGTAGATGGGTATTTGTCAAAAAGAGTTATTATAATCTCCTTTTATGAAATGAAGATAAGAGATTGTAGTGTTTATCTGTCTTTCCCTACTTCTTAAAGCCAAACCAAATCATTTGAAAAAATACATATAAAAACGAGAAGAATAAGAAAAACGAGAAATTCTATCAAGTTAAGAGTACTTTTCATCCGTGTGTACTCTAAAAAAGTGCTGAATTCACTTTAAATAATTCCATAATTTTAATAAGTAAAATGTCCTTAAATAGGTAACAATGTCTAGTAATAGTAATTAATTCCCAATTTCAAACTAAATCTTTAACTCCCTCAAACTAATCATAGAAACACCAGCTTAAAAAGCAAAACATGCAAGAACCCCAGCAGCTATCATGAGCTGAAAAGCAAGTAGCTCCTTGAAGTATTGGATAGATGAAGCACTGCTCTTCTTGGATGGGGCAGGTGTCGGTGCAGGTGGGGTTGGATACCCTTCGTCACCAGGAGGACCAGGTGGGGATTGATGCTCAGTAGGAGCTGGACTGGGACTTGGACTTGAAGTTGGGGTTGGGCTCGGAGCTAGTTTAGGACTGGGACTTGAACTTGGGGTTGGACTTGGGCTTGATTTTGGAGTTGGACTTGGAGCCAATTTAGGACTGGGACTTGAACTTGGACTCGGAGTTGGAGCTAGTTTAGGACTTGGACTTAAACTAGGGGCTGGACTTGGAGAGAATTTAGGACTGGGACTTGATGTTGGGGTTGGACTTGGAGCCAGTTTAGGACTAGGACTAGGAGTTGGAGCCAATTTAGAAGATTTAGCAACCCTGATGTCTACCTTTTGACCAATCTCGCAGTGGCCTGGGACTCCACAAATATAGTAGTAGTGACCAGGTTTGGTAATTGTGAAAGAGTCATTACCAGATATACGAACAAATTCTGGTTCAGTTGAGTTGCATGACTTGAAACTCTTAAAGGTCACCGACATCACATTGTTTTCCAAGGGGTTGTACACAAAACCTGCAGTCGAAGGAGCCAGTAACTAACAATTTACAATTTGCATCCACATAATGTTGATTTACTAAGAATGATAGAGGCATCAGAAATCTGTGTGTGTTCTACAAGAAAGTGTTAACATTAAAAAAATAAATAAAAAATTGGAATTATGAAATACCTACTAAATAGCCTAATATTGACTAAACTTCCCCCACCGTTGTCACTCATGTTGCATGTAAGTCTTTTGTTTGTCAAACAATTTTCAGGAGACAAGAGTTGTAATATCAAACAATTTGTTCATGTTACATCTAGGATTTATGTATGGAAGAGTTGTTTTTATCACATTATTTTGCCCCCAGGACCTTTGGGGTCTATTCATTATATACTATTAGATCTATAATCTAAACAATGAAATAGACTAAAGATGCAATCAAAATCCCTCAATTTGCTCATTTCATTGTATACACACTATCACATCATATAGTATAATATGTATTTAAATACTATATTACACACATACAAAGAGAGAGTTTATTACCTTATTATTTGATTCTTCAGCTCTCTCCCATGAGTCCACACTCATATAATAAAAAATAAAAAAATAAAGGAAAAGAAGTGAAATAACTTCTCAAACATTTTTAGATTGTGAAAAGATATTGGTATCAAGAGTAAATGCTTTATAATTTATTTTACATAATTTTCATCTTCTTTCTCTATATATATATATATAAAAAAAAAAATCAACTTTATTTATTTAATTTTTTTCTTTCATTTTGATATTTTCTTTAATCTCTCTTGTAACACGCAGAACTAGAGAGAAAACACCATTGTGAAGAAAAAACACCAATATAATGAAACATTCAATAGATAAAGCCCCAAGATAAAAAACAAACAGTGATAAAATAGACAAACAAGAATAACTTACGAATAATGTCCCCAACGTGGAACTCCTTAGTCGAAGCCCAACTCTTGTAATCAACACTGCTGTCGTTAATCCACCCACGAGAGTCACCCACCTCATAGACAGCACCAAAACTGACCTCAATAATAAGAGCAAAAAAGAAGAACAAAACCATCACATTCTTAAACAAAGCCATTGGTGAATGAAAATTGTGAAAATAAAAAACCCCACACGGCAATGTATATGATGGTACATAAGATTTATAAGGTAATATTTACTTTCCTGAATTAGTGGTATATTTGGGAAATAAATGTGAATCGAGAAAATAATCTTTGAAGATTTATTTACATATTCATTCGACGTCGTATGTGGAAAATTATTTAGTACATCCAGAATACATTAGATGAGTATTCATTCTTTTCATATGTATAGTGGGTCTCACCATGAATTTAATTAATGATAAAAACCATTAATGTGAGATGAGAAAATTATAGGAATACTGAATAATTACTCAAAGTCTAGTACTATGCCTAAATCAGTAACACGGTTTTTTTATTTAACTAGGTTTGTCACTTACTATCTGTCTATTTCTTTTTATGCGACAACCAGAGTGGGAGGTAATTAAGAAGATTTTGATTGTTGACTAGATAAGTAATGGTAGGAAATTCGTGTTCTATTCTTCTCTATTCACTTGTTTTGTTGTTTTAACTTTGATTCTTCTCATTAGTCATTACTTATACTTTTAACATATATAAATATATACTAATATACATACATTTTTGGTCCCTAATTTAAAATGGGCTTGTTTCAAAACGATACCTTTTCATGTGTATATGTTAAATGTCATGGTAATGGCCCAACATACAAACTAAATAGGCATATTGAAGCAATTTATTTTCTATAAGGAAGATTTAGAAATAACTTTATAAAGAAGCCAAACCCATTCCATGAAGACTTTAGATGGCCATCTAATAAGAGTTAATCTTAAAGAAAAAATTTCATAACATTCTTTGGCATATATTTTGACCCATTCTTTTGTAAGAATAGCACCTATTGTTATGATGGTAAGACTGAAACTTGTGCTATAAGCCTATAACGAATATATTTCCTCCATAACATCTCTCCTTGTGTCATTTTCATTTATTAAATTTATAAGGCATCTAGACCATTTTTCCCATGACCTTTAACCTCTAAGAATTTGTGCTAGAACCAAAATATTTCCTTTATATGAATTTATAACAAATATAGCCCATTTTACCTATAAATAGGCACAATTTCTTTTTTAAAAACAGTTTGTAGAAGTGACAAGTTTTGGTTGTTGTGAAATAAAAGTGATCACATCACAATGTATAACCTTAATAAAATGTGAAAAAAAATTGTCTCATTAACTAAATTGAACGTACAAACCAATTTGGAGCTTACAAATGCTAGGGATGCCTTGGTAACCAAAAATTCTCATACCACTAAATCCTTAGAGTAGAACGGGCTGAATCATTGGGCTCTTATCTGGGTCACTGATCATATAAAGACAGCTTAGATCTACTTGAGTTGGATCTTATAGCTGTAGTGGATCCTAGCTCTACAATCCAACAATCCAATAAAGACCCAAAAAGGGCCAAAATTGATCACACTCGAACCCAAAATGATTGGATCAAGATCCTCTAGAGTTCCTAGGGTACTTTACCACATAGAGTTCTCTAAATCCTAACCTTTATTTTTATAATAAATGGTTCAGATTATGCCACGTCATCTTTCCACTAACAAAACCCTAAAATATTGATGTTAATGGATAAGTGTTAACACATTAAGTGATAAAAAGTAAAAACCAATATTTTAGAGATTTTGTTAGTGGAATGATGACGTGGCATAATTTAAACCATTTATTATAAAAAAAAAGATTAGGATGGAACTAGGACTAAAACAAACCCTATTATTATTATATAAGTGGTCACATAAAGTCCTAATATTATTAGTAATAAGGAAAAAAAACCTTAATGGAACTTAAAACAAACCCTATTATTATTATATAAGTGGTCACAATTTTACAAATCAAACTCTTTGCTCTCTCTCTCTCTTCGCTTCAATGGCTATGGCAAAGAGTGCAGTAATTTTCCTCTTCTTGGTGATGATGGGTCTTTGTGTGGTTTCCAACTCCATGGCTTTGGTGTACAAGGTGGGAGACAATGAAGGGTGGAGTAGCCTTGGCCATGTTGATTACGCTAAGTGGGCTAGTACCAAGAACTTCCATGTTGGTGACGCTCTACGTAAGCTCCTTAACCCTTTAATTATTGCATGTTCCTCTATATACTTTTCTATTCTTCTCCTTCTTGTCGATAGGTTAATTATATACTTCCACAGTTCCATACTATGTACAAGAAATCTATACTTTCTTTCTTAGATACGTCTTTTACAATTGAATGGAAAAGAAAAGTGAGTTTCATCCTTCACTATATATTTTATATAATAAAATATATAATTGCAAATTTGCAATCGCTTCTATATACTTTAATTCTTACTAATTATGTGGATTTTTTATTTTGTTAACTCTTTTTGTTAAAGTATGTAAATTTCACATATTATTATTATTGTTGTTATTGTCATTAAATATTGAGTAATAAAGCTCATCCATTCATAGGAGACTAACTTTACTTTGTACACAGAGTATTGGATTTAGGCCTTAACTATAAATAAACCTAATATATATACCTTAACAATTATTATTATTATTATTATATTTATGTGAGTGCGCTATGCTTGGGTTATCATATTCTATACATGCATGTATGTATGTGTTATCTTTCATTTAAAAAAAAAAAGTATGTATGTGTTATCTGATAAACCGTTTTGATTGTAATTTGTAATTGCATCCATCTTTTGTTTGACCTTCTTTTAAGAGCAATTGTTAGTAATATAATTTTTTTTCATAATCTATGTCGAGTTACATTTATTTCACATGAGCCTATTACTATTACCACTCTTATTATGTATGTACCAATAATAACAATTATTCAAATAGTTTTGAAAAAAATTAGACTTATTTTATCGTTTTATTGAAGTTAATTGTGTCTGTTTACCTGAACTTTTTCATTTAGACCTCATTGGCTATAAGTATATTTTAACCCACTTTTAGCCAAAAGCCAAATTTATCCTTGAATAATTTGTTTTTGTTTTGAATTACATGCAGTTTTTGAATACAACCAGATGTACCACAGTGTGTTGCAAGTGAGTCACCAAGATTTCCTTTCATGCAACACAACATCCCCAATTGCCGTCTATTTTTCAGGTGAAGACTTAATCACCCTCGGTAGTGCCGATAACTTCTACTACCTTTGCGGTGTCCCCGGTCACTGCCAAGCTGGACAGAAGGTTGGAATCAAGGTCACCCCAATTTCACCATTTCCAAGTGCAAGCTTGAGCCCAACTCCTTCTGTGTCACCATCATCATATGGCTCATCACCTGAAAGCACAAGTACTGGTCCAGTTCTCCACTTCAACATTAAGCCATGGATGCTTGTGTCTATTCTTGCATTTTATGTCTGTGGTTTCTTTTTCTAAGGAGGTTTAATTCTTTAGAGTTCTCAGTTCTCATGTCAGTTTTTTTAGTTGATTTTTTTTTTTGTTTGTTTTGTCTATTTTAATTTTGGGAGGGGGCTTTTTAATTGAAATTAGTATTGTTTAATCATCAATGACATTTGACAGATTATACATGAAGTTTATAGTGATAAATGAATTAATTTCTGTTAAGCAAACAGTATGGTAATACCTCTAGTTTTTTTTTTTGTTGCCCTTTACTATTATTTTTATTTTCTTGCTTGAGCTCTTGAAAACTAGATGGAATGATGGATGCTTCCTTAAGGTTAAATTCCTTTTTATTTTATTTTTTACATCAAATAGGGGAGGATGGATCCAAGTCCAACTCTCTGCATGTATATTGCTTAAAAGTTAAAATGAGACCATCACAAGCATTACTTGTATTCTTGTTATAAAAAAACTGTATTTGATGTATTCTAAAAACTTGGAATAAGCATTTAACATTTATTTAACAATTTTCAAGAGACAAGAATTTGTTCATGTTGCATCTCGGATTTATGTAAGGAAGAGTTGTTTTTATCACATTATTTTGCCCCCAAGACCTTTGGGGTCTATTCATTATATACTATTAGATCTATAATCTAAACAATGAAATAGACTAAAGATGCAATCAAAATCCCTCAATTTGCTCATTTCATTGTATACACACTATCACATCATATAGTATAATATGTATTTAAATACTATATTACACACATACAAAGAGAGAGTTTATAATATAGAGTTTATAATACTATATTACACACATACTATATTACCTTATTATTTGATTCTTCAGCTCTCTCCCATGAGTCCACACTCATATAATAAAAAATAAAAAAATAAAGGAAAAGAAGTGAAATAACTTCTCAAACATTTTTAGATTGTGAAAAGATATTGGTATCAAGAGTAAATGCTTTATAATTTATTTTACATAATTTTCATCTTCTTTCTCTATATATTAAAAAAAAAATCAACTTTATTTATTTAATTTTTTCTTTCATTTTGATATTTTCTTTAATCTCTCTTGTAACACGCAGAACTAGAGAGAAAACACCATTGTGAAGAAAAAACACCAATATAATGAAACATTCAATAGATAAAGCCCCAAGATAAAAAACAAACAGTGATAAAATAGACAAACAAGAATAACTTACGAATAATGTCCCCAACGTGGAACTCCTTAGTCGAAGCCCAACTCTTGTAATCAACACTGCTGTCGTTAATCCACCCACGAGAGTCACCCACCTCATAGACAGCACCAAAACTGACCTCAATAATAAGAGCAAAAAAGAAGAACAAAACCATCACATTCTTAAACAAAGCCATTGGTGAATGAAAATTGTGAAAATAAAAAACCCCACACGGCAATGTATATGATGGTACATAAGATTTATAAGGTAATATTTACTTTCCTGAATTAGTGGTATATTTGGGAAATAAATGTGAATCGAGAAAATAATCTTTGAAGATTTATTTACATATTCATTCGACGTCGTATGTGGAAAATTATTTAGTACATCCAGAATACATTAGATGAGTATTCATTCTTTTCATATGTATAGTGGGTCTCACCATGAATTTAATTAATGATAAAAACCATTAATGTGAGATGAGAAAATTATAGGAATACTGAATAATTACTCAAAGTCTAGTACTATGCCTAAATCAGTAACACGGTTTTTTTATTTAACTAGGTTTGTCACTTACTATCTGTCTATTTCTTTTTATGCGACAACCAGAGTGGGAGGTAATTAAGAAGATTTTGATTGTTGACTAGATAAGTAATGGTAGGAAATTCGTGTTCTATTCTTCTCTATTCACTTGTTTTGTTGTTTTAACTTTGATTCTTCTCAATAGTCATTACTTATATTTTTAACATATATAAATATATACATACATATTTTTTTTTGCTATACCTAATACACATACATTTAATCTTGTTTTACCTTTTCATGTGTATATGTTAAATGTCATGGTAATGGCCCTAACATACAAACTAAATAGGCATATTGAAGCAATTTATTTTCTATAAGGAAGATTTAGAAATAACTTTATAAAGAAGCCAAACCCATTCCATGAAGACTTTAGATGGCCATCTAATAAGAGTTAATCTTAAAGAAAAAATTTCATAACATTCTTTGGCATATATTTTGACCCATTCTTTTGTAAGAATAGCACCTATTGTTATGATGGTAAGACTGAAACTTGTGCTATAAGCCTATAACGAATATATTTCCTCCATAACATCTCTCCTTGTGTCATTTTCATTTATTAAATTTATAAGGCATCTAGACCATTTTTCGCATGACCTTTAACCTCTAAGAATTTGTGCTAGAACCAAAATATTTCCTTTATATGAATTTATAACAAATATAGCCCATTTTACCTATAAATAGGCACAATTTCTTTTTTAAAAACAATTTGTAGAAGTGACAAGTTTTGGTTGTTGTGAAATAAAAGTGATCACATCACAATGTATAACCTTAATAAATTGTGTCATTAATTAAATTGAACTTACAAACCAATTTGGAGCTTACAAATGCTAGGGATGCCTTGGTAACCAAAAATTCTCATACCACTAAATCCAAAAATTGTCAAATTACAGTTAACTTAGACTGGAGACAACAAAAGGTAAAGAAAGAGAGAAAGAACATGACTATAATAATAAAAAAAAAAAATCACGAACTAAATACTAGCCACTTGGGTTTACAAATTAGAGTAGAATGGGCCGAAATATCATTGGGCTCTTATCGGGTCACTGATCATATAAAGACAGCTTAGGTCTACTTGAGTTGGATCTTAGCTGTACTCGATCCAATAAAGACCCAAGAGGCCCAAAATTGATCACACTCGAACCCAAAAGGACCAAGGTCAATATATCACAATTTTGGTGCAACTTCCTTCTGATTCAACGGTTGAAATTGAGTCAAACTATGCCCCCACTCATTGAGTTTACTTGATGGACGTCTCAGATCAATCATTAAAAAAGTCCTAATATTATTAGATGTAGTATAAGGAAAAAAAACCTTAATGGAACTAGGAGTAAAACAAACCCTATTATTATTATATAAGTGGTCACATAGAGTGTAATTCTTTCACAATTTTACAAATCAAACTCTTTGCTCTCTCTCTCTCTCTCTCTTCGCTTCAATGGCTATGGCAAAGAGTGCAGTAATTTTCTTCTTGGTGATGATGGGTCTTTGTGTGGTTTCCAACTCCATGGCTTTGGTGTACAAGGTGGGAGACAATGATGGGTGGAGTAGCCTTGGCCATGTTGATTACGCTAAGTGGGCTAGTACCAAGAACTTCCATGTTGGTGACGCTCTACGTAAGCTCCTTAACCCTTTAATTATTGCATGTTCCTCTAGTACTTTTCTATTCTTCTCCTTCTTGTTAATAGGTTAATTATATACTTCCACAGTTCCATACTATGTAAAAGAAATCTATACTTTCTTTCTTAGATACGTCTTTTACAATTGAATGGAAAAGAAAAGTGAGTTTCATCCTTCACTATATATTTTATATAATAAAATATATAATTGCAAATTTGCAATCGCTTCTATATACTTTAATTCTTACTAATTATGTGGATTTTATTTTTTGTTTACTCTTTTTGTTAAAGTATGTAAATTTCACATATTATTATTATTATTGTTATTTATTTTAAATATTGAGCAATAAAGCTCATTCATTCATAGGAGACTAACTTTGCTTTGTACACAAAGTATTGGATTTAGGCCTTAACTATAAGTAAACCTAATATACCTTAACAATTATTATTATTATTATATTTATGTGAGTGCACTATGCTTGGAGTTATCATATTCTATACATGCATGTATGTATGTGTTATCTGATAAACCGTTTTGATTGTAATTTGTAATTGCATCCATCTTTTTGTTAGACTTTCTTTTAAGAGCAATTGTTAGTAATATAATTTTTTTTCATAATCTATGTTGAGTAACATTTATTTCACATGAGCCTATTACTATTACCACTCTTATTATGTATGTACCAATAATAACAATTATTTTGAAAAAAAATTAGACTTATTTTATCGTTTTATTGAAGTTAATTGTGTCTGTTTACTGAACTTTTTCATTTAGACCTCATTAGCTATAAGTATATTTTAACCCACTTTTAACCAAAAGCCAAATTTATCCTCGAATAATTTGTTTTTGTTTTGAATTACATGCAGTTTTTGAATACAACCAGATGTACCACAGTGTGTTGCAAGTGAGTCACCAAGATTTCCTTTCATGCAACACAACATCCCCAATTGCCGTCTATTTTTCAGGTGAAGACTTAATCACCCTCGGTAGTGCCGATAACTTCTACTACCTTTGCGGTGTCCCCGGTCACTGCCAAGCTGGACAGAAGGTTGGAATCAAGGTCACCCCAATTTCACCATTTCCAAGGGCAAGCTTGAGTCCAACTCCTTCTGTGTCACCATCACCATATGGCTCATCACCTGAAAGCACAAGTACTGGTCCAGTTCTCCACTTCAACATTAAGCCATGGATGCTTGTGTCTATTCTTGCATTTAATTCATGTCCGTGGTCTCTTTTTCTAAGGAGGTTTAATTCTTTAGAGTTCCCAGTTCTCATGTCAGTTTTTTTAGTTGATTTTTTTTTTTGTTTGTTTTGTCTATTTTAATTTTGGGAGGGGGCTTTTTAATTGAAATTAGTATTGTTTAATCATCAATGACATTTGACAGATTTATACATGAAGTTTATAGTGATAAACGAATTAATTTCTGTTAAGCAAACAGTATGGTAATACCTCTAGTTTTTTTTTTTGTTGCCCTTTACTATTATTTTTATTTTCTTGCTTGAGCTCTTGAAAACTAGATGGAATGATGGATGCTTCCTTAAGGTTAAATTCCTTTTTATTTTATTTTTTACATCAAATAGGGGAGGATGGATCCAAGTCCAACTCTCTGCATGTATATTGCTTAAAAGTTAAAATGAGACCATCACAAGCATTACTTGTATTCTTGTTATAAAAAAACTGTATTTGATGTATTCTAAAAACTTGGAATAAGCATTTAACATTTATTTAACAATTTTCAAGAAAAAAAAAAAAAAAAACATATCTTTTGCTCTATAGGCTCAGGCTTGATGCTTCATCTTTCCTAATCCAAAAAGAACAAGGATAATTCTGTTGGAAATTTTGAAGCATGGTGTTATAAATTCTTTACATAAAAAAATTGCAATTTATCCTTTTCCAAATTACATTGCAAACAAGCTTGGTCTTCCATGAATCATAATCATGCTATGTTTCTGTTCAATTTTAATATATCTCAGTTGAATTTATTCTCATTGGGAACCTAATTAAGCGGTATTTTTTAAAGAACAAAGGTAGAAATAAGTTGTGGCTCGAAACTAAACAAAGAGTTGTCACTATCTAATTGCAAATTAGCACTAATGATGTGAGGAAGTAGTAAGAAAAAGAGGAATATTAGGGTGGTAGAGGTTGAGAGAAATGGAGTCTGAAAGCCTTTATTGCCCAATAATTGATTCCAATTTTTACTAAAACATATCACACAGCCATTATTTTCTTCCAAATATAATTTCTATTTTCTAGTCAAAATTAATGCCCCGAATCAACAATATCAAACAATTCCAGCTACTTGATTTACACATGACGCGCAAGAATATCAATCATCAAGATTGCATTCGTAATTAACAAGTATTTCCCATATTTACTACAAAGTGTGTACAAGAAATTTCCGCGCGAAATCTTTTCCCTTCCACATTTGCACACCTTACCATCAATATATATATACACCTACGATTAATCCCTTAGGGTTTTCTACCACAATTTTATTCTCAAAACCTCTCTTTAATCGTTTTCTCTAGATCTCTCTTTTTCTCTTTGTGTGTGTAGGGAATTAGCCATGGCATCTTTGGCTAAGGGTGCATTGGTTTTGTTCTGTGTGATGGCCCTTATTGGGGTTTGTTTTGGTGCTGTTTACACGGTTGGTGATTCTCAAGGGTGGACTAATACAGCCCATGTTGATTATAAGGCTTGGGCTGGTAATAAAACCTTCTATGTTGGCGACCAGATTAGTAAGCTCTTCTTCTTAATGTCTCTATTTTTATTCTTGGTTTTATTAATATGTACAATAATTTAAAATTTATGAGAATATATTGCTCATCATCAAAGTAAAAATACCAATGAAACTTATAATTGGTCATAGTGGAGTTTTATCAGTTTTGTGTATTATAGGGAATTTAATCGAGTTTTGAGTTTCTTAAGTTTTATAGTGATGTATTATAGTGGAGTTTTATGAGTTTTGCAGTTTTTATTTATTTAAAAGTATTCACACTCTATTATATGTACTATCTCTAAAAAAAAGGAACTATAAAACAATCATATTATATTTTATATCACGTATTAAAAAAAATGTTTAAGATTTAACTTTGAAGAGGAATACCACTTATTCTGTGTGTGACTATTCCTTCGTTAATGGATCGATTGGTGGATAATAGATATTGCAATTTTCTCTCTATTTTGTTATACTAGTAAACGAATATAGGTGGGTTCCAGTTAGCTCAACTGGTAAAGTCTCTTGTCGTCGAGCAAGGGACCTGGGTTCAAATCCCACCTACACCAAAAATCAATTGGTGTCTTGGCCTGATGGTAAGAGCTACCATCATGAGCGGACGCCATAGGTTTAAATTCTATCATAACTATCAAAAAACAAAATAAACGAATATAGTGTTAGGGTTTCTTTGTCATGGCCTGCCCCAACTCTAACTTTAAGACATCTCTTCAAAAGGAAAAGTCCCATCTACCTTTTATAATTGCGATTCTAATATAATTATTTTGTTGATTTAGTGTGTATTTAAATGTGCTCATTACTTATTTGCTTAAAGTTGGCTAAAGTAAGATTTTAATGTATATAAACAAATAAGTTATAAAGCTAAAAGAAAAAGGCTATGACAAATAAACATATTTTTTTTTACTTTATTGTTTTGCCATTCTGTAATGCTGGAGAATCTAACTATCTCATAATTTATAATTGTATTGTGCTATCTTTTCATATCTTTTGATTTTTAACTTCTTACCATCGTTCCTCTTCATTTTTAATCCGTCAAACAAGAAAAATTTCCCTGAGTGAAACAAATTTGCTTCAACTTTATCCTTTCTGTATAAAACATTTTTTTTTATTCTTTAAAATTTCCCTGATTTTTTTCTTCAATGGAACTTTACATGTAGAAAAATAAGTTTTCAATCCCTTTTTCTTATAGCAGCCTATATTCTCCTTGAAATAGGAATAACTCCTTACTATACTATCAATGTTAAGAACACAATTATTTTCACAACTTTTTAAGATGATAAATTTTAATTAAATTAACATCGCTTTCATATAAGTTGATAACACTTTTATTATGTACTAAGTACAATAGAACAGATCAATAGTTGTGAAATTTTTTATATCCCTATACTTATTGTTTACTAATTCCACTAATTCAAGAATAAGACTGTCATGTCGGCAAGGGCAATGCCATTTTTTGTACGTGCAATTCTTATTATTTTTCAGAAATCTGTCATATTAATTCTTAAATAAGCAAAAAATATTGTCAACAACATTTGCTTTAATGGTATCACTCCAAATGAGAGCAAATGCACATGTATATATAGCTGCTAATTGCTTAATTGCTTCTTTGACATGCAGATTTCCAGTATAGCATCTGGTTAACAGACGTGATTGAAGTGAGCCACAAACATTTCCGCTCATGCAACCTTCGATTTCCACTCGAATTCTTCAACAGTGGCAGGGACTCGATCACCATGTTGGAGCCTCGCCATTACTACTATGTTTCCTCCTTCCCTGGCCACTGCTTAGATGGCCAAAAGGTTGACATCAAGGTCCTCCCAGCTTCACAAAGGCCTAGTACCAATACTCCAAGTCCTACTCCTACTCCTATTACAAACAGTCCAAGTCCTAGTCCTAGTACAAAGAACCCAACACTCACTCCTATTCCTAGCCCTAGTCCTAGTACAAATAGTCCAACATCTACGCCCATTCCTATTCCTAGCCCTAGTCCTAGTACAAATAGTCCAACACCCACTCCTATTCCTAGCCCTAGTCCTAGTACAAATAGTCCAACATCTACTCCCATTCCTAGTATTAGTCCTAGTCCTAGTACTAATAGTCCAACATCTACTCCCATTCCTAGTATTAGTCCTAGTCCTAGTACTAATAGTCCAACATCTACTCCTATTTCTAGTATTAGTCCAAGTCCTAGTACTAATCCTAGTACCCCTGGTCCTAGTCCAAGTCCAAGATCCATTGCGGCTAGTCCTGATCACTCAATATCCCTTGCACCTGTGGCAGAGGCGCCTGCCCCATCTAAGACTGCTCCATCATTGGTATCTTCCAAAGGGCTGCTTGCTATCCAGCTTTTCATGGCTTTGTGTTTTCTTGCATATTATTAGGATGTGTTTCTCTATGGAGTAACTAGTAATTAACTATGTTTATGCTTAATCAGTACCTAGATTTTGCATGATATTGGTATATTCTAATTTTCAATTATTTGGACAAAATTTTTTTTTTTTCCTATAAAAGAATGTTTAAAGAAAGTGAAGTGAGCTTGGCAGCAAACGAATTACTTATGTGCTTATGGCTCAAAGCTTTGATGACTGATGAGCTCAACTTGATCAGATTGACTTAGCTTCGAATTAAAGCTGAGCTTGATCAAAGCTCGATCAGAATTAGATTTTTGTGCTCAGACTTAAAAAAATTGCAAATGTGTTGGTACTCTTTTTATTAGATGAATAAATTTATTTGTTTCAAGTGTACCAGAATTTTGTAGTTAGGAGATATTACTCGGTTCTCTCGTGAATGAGAATTGGATACATATCCACCTCTTCCATTTGTGGTTAAAAAAAAAGTGTGTACATAAGCTTAATTTGAATCCTACCTTTTATTTATGAAACAAACAATCAAACCAATTTGTTTAATATACCAACAACACTATATCTCTTATGTGGTGTAACTTGCATCAAATTTTGATAGTCAAGCATAGTGCAACCATTATTTTATTAACTGAATAATATAAGAGTTGAAGAATAAAAAGAATGAAAAAATAAGTTGAGAACGGAAGCAATTACGAGCCCTTGAAAAGTTATATTGTGACTATAATTATGGAACAATATTAGAAGAATATTGTTTTTCATTATATTTACAATTGAATCATATGTCCTTCATTTAAGGTACAAAGTTAATGTCATGAGACATATTCATTAAATCACATATGAATAAAAAACATGATCCGTGCACTTAATTTATTCTCATTAAATCATACATGAATCTCTTGATTCATGGAATTATCACATGAATTCCTTGATTCATAGTATTATTTTTAAGAAGAGTCATTGATTCAATGATTCAATAATCATTTTATTGTGCGTCAACTTATTATTTACTTTATTATTTTATAGACATTAGGACAATTATATTAGAAAATATTCGAAAGGCAATGAATGGTCACCGATCTATTTGTGTGGGAATTAATATCTGTTTGTCATAAGTTTTCCTTTTAGTTTTATATGCATCCAAACGCACACGCATGGATGCAGGACAAACCAATTCTTGGGATAGGTATGGGTGAGGCCCAATTTTCACCCATTTGGCAGGGAGGGTGTAATCGGGTTGCACTGGTTCTGGTTAAAAATGTAAACTCGAATAAGAAGGTTTTTCGATTGGTTGATCAATGAATAAAATTAATATTTGATAGATGTTTCTTCTTGTGAAATAAAAATTCAGTAAATCAATGAGTGCTAACCATCTTAATTGGTAAAACTTGTTAATATTGTACTAGAGATCTAATGGGTGCCAACTTGAAAGAAAACTGCTCATGTAGTCCAACTTTTGGGGAAAAATAACTAAAATATAAATTTTGCATATAATTGAATTTAATTAGAAAACTCAATGTACAATATTTAGCCCAATTTTCACATAAAATCACTACTATCATCACTTTTATTGTACATCAATCACGTTGGGGAAACATGTCCTAAGATTTAATTCGAAGACTCTTACATCAATGTTACAAAGATAATGGATCTAGACCCTACCGACGTTTTAGGAATACAAAATTCTATCTAGATTAAATGATCAAAATATTATATTGTATCTAGCATACATCATCAAATTAAGTAAATCACACTATGCCATAGGTGCAGCTTTGCTGTGAAGCAATTAAGGGTGAAATATTCAAGGGAAAGAAAAACATTTAAGGTGAAAACGATATAGTATTTTAAGCAATTTATTTGATTATTATTATTATTATTTTAAATTTTGCGGGGTTTGAAGGAGATGGAGATGAAGAGAACCTAAAACTTGAAAAAGAACATAATAATAATAATTATAATAAACCCTCTAAAAAAGAGAAGCTTAAACAAGGAAGAAAATCTGTCGTATGATTTTAAGGAATCAAATAATTAATTTCTATTCACATCCTTCCATATACAAACCTTTGTCTTGAATTCCCGGTTTCACTCTAAAACCCGTTCTTGCCTTAAATGCAGGATTCAGCTATGGTCATAAAATCCTTCAATTGTTATTTAAAATCTCTCATTTTCCATAGTTCTTTCTATGCTAAAAAATGGCGTTTCTTCAATGGCATTTCATTGCATGTATTGCTCTTGTGGTGGTTTTTGAATTAGGCCTAGCAAACGGTCAATTTTATAAAAAAGTTGGCAATAAGAAGTTACCTTATCAAACATTCATAGTTGATCAGTCTGGCCAGGGCAATTTCACCACCATTCAAGCAGCTATAGATGCTGTTCCTTCCAATAATAAGGATTGGATTTGTATTAAGATCAAAGCCGGCACCTATAGGTAATACTTTTTGTTTTTATCGTTTTTATTGTTGTCTATGTTTTATTTATTTTAATCTCCTATATCAATATCACAACCCATTATATAGGATTTGTGGGAGTGTGAACCGGATAATGCTTTTGGCAACACATTATATGTGCTTGTATGCATATTTAATATAATTTTGATTTTGATGAATAAGTGCTATATATGTATGAACAAAAATATTGTTACCATGTCTTTTTTATTTTTTGAGTTGAATAATTTGTTGTGCATATAGAGAGAAGCTTTTAATCCCTTATGAGAAGCCATATATCATCCTAAAAGGATCCACAAAGAAAGATACATCGATCGAGTGGGGGGATCATGACAACCTTGCTCAAAGCCCTACTTTTACCTCTCAAGCAGATAATATCGTGGTAAAAAGCATACGCTTCTGGGTAAGAAATCATTAATCTTTACTCATAATCATACCATTATTAATTTTATGAAAATGACAACATTGTTTTTTTTTTTCTACAAAGTTTTATCTAGTAATTTATAATTTTGATCCTGCCTCTTAACTTTTGCCTTATATGATTATTAAACAGAATACATACAACAATCCAAATTGGAATAACCCTAGACGAACCGCGGTGGCAGCCATGATTAGCGGTGATAAATCTGCATTCTATCGATGTGGTTTTTATGGATTGCAAGACACTTTGTGGGATGATCAAGGACGACATTACTATAAGAAATGCACCATCCAAGGTGCTGTTGATTATATTTTTGGTGCTGGCCAATCTATTTTTGAGGTAATATTCATTTTGGTATTTTAGTATTTACCATATTACATGAAAATTTTCATAAGCATATATTTGTCATTTCTTTGAGGAGGAAAAACTTAAAAATAAAATAATCTACACTTCCTTGTCATAGTTGTATTTTTTGCCATTGGAAAATAACTAAATAATTCCAATTTGGTATCTAAAAGATAGATAAAAATGAACTTTGCCCATATTGAGTACAAAGACGTGCTTCATTCATGCAATATAAATTATAGATTCCACTAAATTTAATTAGTGGAACGTGAGAGAAAGAAATACTATATCGTTATACTTCCATATTACTAAATAATTACCTAAGTTGGCTTAAGCTATTAAAAATAACAATTTGTTTATGTGCTAATTAAGCTATTAACAATAATTATATTCATTTCTTTTGTGTAGAAATGTTCCATATCATTTTTGGGACGAGTTGCAGGATCAAGTCTTTTGGGTTATATCACAGCACAGGGAAGAACAGGTCCATATGACACAAATGGGTTTGTGTTCAAAAATTGCATTGTGCATGGCAGTGGTTCAACTTACTTGGGAAGGCCATGGAGAGATTATGCCAGAGTCATATTTTACAACTCAAATTTAACAAATGTTGTAGTGCCACAAGGATGGAACGCTGGTGGCTCTGAGTAAGATCTTTCAACCCTATCTTAATCAACTGTTAATTGTTAAACCACTTCTATAACATGATCTTACATATACTATATATTCGTAAAGTGGTTTAATTACAAGTGCAAATTACATCTTTACCCAAAATTTCATACATTTTTGTTCTTTTTTCTATCTAATTTATTTACCTCAAAAGTTTTTTCAGTCATATTGTTTTGGTTTTGTCTTGTGTGGATATTATCATAAGAAATGAATCACATTTTGTAACCCTGATTTTTTATTATGACTTAACATACTCTTTTTTTTCTTTTTTTTTTTTGAGGAAAAATAGTAAATTCATTAAAGAGCATATGTTTAAAGATATGCTTTAATTATGACTTCACATACTCAACTTCTCATCAACACAATATTTTTAGATATACAGTAGGGAGTGAGATTTTGGGTCTAGAATAATCTTCTTTTTTTTTTTGTGTGTGGCTAAATTGTTAGAATAACACATTAATAAGATTCATTATGTATATGTATATGTATATGGTGCTAAAATGCTTTGGCATTAATGATGAAGAAATTAATCCATTGTTCTTGTGTATTCTTTTAATGGATGGTTGATTATGCTTAAATAATCAGGAACCAATTAACATTTGTGGAGCACGGCTGCTATGGACCCGGAGCGGACACTTCCAAGCGTGTGAAATGGTTAAAAACGCTGAGCCAGCAGGATTTGCACCAGTTTACTAGCATTAGATTCGTTGATAATGAAGGATGGCTCAATAAACAACCTTTTTAATTAAATTGTTTTCTGCCAATAGTTTGTTTCACGCTTCCCTTTGTGTGTGTGTTTTTTTTTTGGACAAATTTTACTTATAAAACTGGACACCATTAATGATAGAGAGTAGCTTAGTCGACATCATCCAATAACAGCTAGCCACATCAGCAATCTTTATAAATTAAAAAGAAAAAGAAAAAAAAGCTTAACGACGTACTAACATTACTCTCAAAATACAAATCCTTTACTGAAACGTGATCCGGAGGTAGAGAGAGAGTGGCGCCGGCATAGTACTAGCGGACTTGGTACAAGAGCATCTTTACCCATTTTTCAAATTTTGAAGTTTTTTTTTTTTTATACATGATAGAAATTCTAATCTAAACTCACATACACTAATATTTGAAGACCCAGGGGATTGAACCCACACCCTCTTAAAAGAGTGGGGCTTTTTGGAATTCTGACTTTTCGTGTCACATTATAACCACGGCAGCCTCTCGGGCAGCACAAACTAGTGAGAGATAGTGCTTCAGGTGATATGAAAAAACTTTTATAGACACGGTTTGGTGTGTAGCCTAAGAAGGGGCAAATACCGAAACCACCCTTTCAAATTTTTATTTAAAAATGAGGGTTAATAATTGCCCAAGGGCAGTTTCGGTATCTTGCCCATTCTTGGGATACACGTCAAACCGTGCCTATAAAACCTTCATTTTATTGCCTTCATAATCTTCATTGTTCATATCACCTTAAGCAAGAAAACACTCAGTCTCTCACTATTATCACCGACCCTCACCCAAAAAACCGAAGATGTTTCCCTTCTTGTTTTGTTGTGGATTGGGATGGTACAAATCATTACCAAGGTTAATTTGTAGCAATTCAAGTGGAAGGCTTCAATTTTTTTTTTAATATAATTATGTTATACTTATGGCTATAAATTAAAATTAGGATGCATATTATTTGAGTGTTATTATCTCAAAAAAAAATATTTGAATATTATATATATACACTTAATATTAATCTTTCTTCCATTAAATGTGTCTTTGCATAATTAATAAATATTTTACTTTAAATTAATGGTGCGGAAATAACAAAATTTAATCATTCTCTCTTTCCCGCCTCCCAAACTCAAGTTACCCAATTCAATAAAACAATTAAAAAAAAAAATCACTATTAAGTTTTAGTTTAACATATTTCAATATTGAAAATCTAGATGACATTAAAAAAATAAAATCCCACAACTAAAAACAAAATTTTAGTCTTTAAAAGTTCTAAATATAAATAATATCCTGAACCGGTGCAGGATATATCTAACCGGTGTTTGGGGTATGTTAATCTAGAAAACCAAGTAAACAATTCCTATCCTACATAACATTAAAAAATGTGGGTTAATAATTGCCCAAGGGCAGTTTCGATATCTTGCACATTCTTGGGATACACGCCAAACCATGCCTATAAAATCTTCATTTATTGCCTTCATAATCTTCTTTGTTCATATCACCTCAAGTAAGAAAACACTCAATTTCTCACTATTATCACTAACCCTCACCCAAAATACCAAAGATGTTTTCCTTCTTGTTTTGTTGTGGATTGGGATGCTGCAAATCATTATCAAGGTTAATTTGTAGCAATTCAAGTGGAAGGCTTCAATTTTTATTTTTTTATTTTTTATGTTTATGTTTTATATAATTATGTTATACTTATGGCTATAAAATTAGGATGCATATTATTTGAGTGTTATTATCTCAAAAAAATTATTTGAATGTTCTATATATACAAATAATATTAGTCTTTCTTCTATTAAAGGTATCTTTGTATAATTAATAACTATTTTACTTTAAATTAATGGTACGGAAATAACAAAATTCAATCCTTCTCTCTCTCCCGCCTCCCAAACTCAAGTTGCCCAATTCCATAAAACAATTAAAAAAAAAAATCACTATTAAGTTTTAGTTTAAATCATACTTCAATATCGAAAATCTATATGACATTAAAAAAATAAAATCCCACAAATGGACAACTAAAAACAAAATTGTAGTTTTTAAAAGTTCTGAATATAAATAATATCCTGAACCGGCACACGAAATATCTAACCGGTGCTGGGGGTATGTTAATCCAGAAAACCAAACAAAAAATTCTTATCCATAGAGTACAAACCTTAAAACCCACACTCCATTTCTTCTTCCTTGTCTTCCTTCAGAGTTCATAGCAGCTTTCTTCATATTTCCAACTCTGTCCCCACAAACAAAATACTCACTCACTCACTCACTCACACTGTCTTTGCTAAGCTTATCTCTCTCTCTTTTCTGAGTGTTCATGGCGACACCGTTTTGTCCAACGAGCCCTGTACGGGCCATCCTCCAACCACAGCAAAACCCTCCCAAAGCCCTCCTCTTTCTGCGTGGTATGTTACCCTTTAATCTCTTTTTTGTTAATTGTATTTGCTTTAGAAATTGTTAGTGATGCATAGAGACTTGTGGGTTGTTTTGGTAATGTGAATACAAATTGTGCAATTTGGTTGAATTTGTAAGTTACCCTTTTGGAATTTAAGTCTGGGGGTTTGTTTAGAATAGTGTGTTTGAGTTAAAGATTTGTTATTATTTTTTTATTTTTTACTAAAAAAGCTAAATGGGTATTTTTATGATTGAGTATTTTTACAGGTTCGTGTAATGGAGGACCGGATTTTGTGAAATGCCGGTTGGGCGCGTATTCGTGGAGCTCGGCTGCGAGCTATGTGAGGATTGGGAATGGTGCTGTGGGGTTTTGTGGGAAGCCCATTGTTGTGAGGAAGTTGTTGCAAAGGAGGCAAGTTGATTGGCAAAGATTGGATTAATGGATTAATGGATTCCTTATTTTTGCTTTAATTATGCTTATGATTGATTCAATGCATCACGGTTTTTTAAATTTGAAAATGATATTCTCAATGACTGTGTAGTAAGATTCCAAATTGTTATGGATGTGGCTTTGTTGAATTTAAGAGCATAGAAATGGTAATTCGCTTTTAAAATGATAGACATTGCTATCCTGCTTGATGCAATTGGCCTGAGTTAGTGGTTGGGTGGTGCGTTTTTTTAATGACATATTGGTGTTGTGTTTTTGTTGTGAATTGTTCAGAATTGGAGTTGTGAGGGCTGCAACTATGGAAGAAATTCAAGCAGAGAAATCTTTGATCGAGAAAGATTCTGTAAGTGTATCCAATTGTTCATTACAAGGTTTGGTATGTGGCCAGGTTGTAGGATTAAAGTCAGTACAGTTTGTTAATATTAAAGAAGTGTATTATTGATGTTGTTGGTTGTTTTTCTCAGAAAGGAAGGATGGAAAAAACTATTGATACAGTTCGATCAAATTTCAATTCCATAAGGACAGGGAGATCAAACCCAGCCATGCTAGATAAAATTGAGGTATGAATCTATATGCAGGGTTTTTAGTTTTGTTATTTGGTCTTTTGTACATCTGCGTTTGAAAGATTTCCAGCCAAATTTTGTTTAGGACACAGAGACAACATTGAAATAACCATTGCTACTAAGGATAATATATGGAGCTAATTTTATTCTGGTCTGGAGCATAAATGATACAAAGTTCAACAAATTGAAAATTTTTAATTGTTTATCATGAATGCTGTCAGGAAAACGATATGAAGCATATCTCGACTAGACAATCCATTATGAATTTTTGGTGGGTTTTGAACCGCGCAGAAACCGACAACGTTAACTTTCGAATAAAAAGATCATGAGTTCTGCATTTGTAGTTCTAGAAAACAGGAGGTGATTTCTGCAACATGTTGCAATGCTAAATCATCGCTGGTAATTTTAATGGTTAAGTTATTTCTTTTCTCTTAGTTTAGCTATAACCCAATGCTTTTCTAGGTGGAATATTATGGAAGTCCAGTTAGCTTGAAGAGCATAGCTCAAATCAGTACTCCTGATGCAAATTCTCTTTTGGTTCAGCCGTATGACAAATCCAGGTATTCTATAAACTAAAGGGCATAAAATGGTTGCTGAGTACAACTAAAACATTCTCCATTTACTTTTCTGCGATAAATACATGTACACTAGGAAGTAATAAGTAAGAATTATGATTTTCTCAAATTCTCCATGTAAATACATATACCAGTGAATCTTCCCTGAATTTTTGACAACCAAAGGGCATCTAATTGTCCAATTGTTTTGAGCTTTAGAACATTGACATCTTGTAATTACAGTACTGGCCCGTGAAACCTTAATATGATCTCTCTTTGGCAATCTGTTTCACTTTTTGAAATGTCATGCTTCTCAGCTTAAAGGTTATAGAGAAGGCCATAGTGAGCTCTGATCTTGGTATTACTCCAAACAATGATGGAGAAGTGATAAGATTGACTCTCCCTCAACTTACGTCAGAAAGGAGGAAGGTATAGTCTGTTGGCTTTGATCCTGTTGACTTATGTTTTTCTATGCATAAGTCTTTTTCTAAATCCAATTAATCAGAAATCTCAGCTGAAATATTACTTTTACCTCTTTTTCTTCTGATTTTTCTTGGATGTTGGATGTCAGACTGTAGTCAATTCATTCTGTCTTGTG
Organism: Fagus sylvatica; assembly: GCA_907173295.1. NCBI lineage: Eukaryota > Viridiplantae > Streptophyta > Magnoliopsida > Fagales > Fagaceae > Fagus > Fagus sylvatica. The sequence goes on from OU015771.1 coordinate 30,942,612, forward strand.
TTGCTCCTTGGAGCTCAATATCCTTATCGTCTCACCTGCATGACATTTTTGCATCTAATAATGATCTCTCTCTCGTCATTATTCTTCAAGTACCATGCTTTGAAGGGAATCAGACGATTGGATTACATTTAGATTCTCTATACTTTGTCATGAGTCATGAGCTTAATGTTAATTGTTTGGAATTGATTACATGAGGATGAGGCCTGCTCTAGTAGGCCTTTGTTTGTTTGTTCGTTTGTTTTTCTTTTTAAATATCAGTTTTGTAATCTTTGCTTGTAAAAAGAATGCTTATATTCTTGAAAAGGGTGGTGGCTAGTTGAAATTGATGAAAGAAATTCTACTAACTTCAGTAATTGTATTAAGTATAGTGTTTTTTGAAGATTAATCTTTTGTTGTAGATCAACACATAGGCTTTTTAAAGTCACTAAACTTTTCCTCTTGAATACCCCTTCCCCTAAACTGTTTTTAGGTGGCATTGAGGAATATAAGAAGAGATTCTTTAAAAGCCTACGAAAAACTTGAGAAGGTTTGAATCTCTACCCCTGGCCCCCTTTTTCGCACTCTCCAGTAATTGCTTTTTTAAGTCCAGCACCCTCTCTCTTTTCCATAAAAATCCTGCATTAATCTTTACTTTGCTTTACTTTTCTTGCAGGAGAAAAAGCTCTCTAAAGATAATGTGAAGGACTGGTCAAGTGATTTGCAGGTAACTTGATGTTTTTGTGCACTTCATTATCTTTATGCTTCTGTACCTGGAACCAAAATTCTAGAAATTTCCCGGTTATTAACTTATCATGGAACCAACTTACTGATAATTTTGTGGTCATCACTAGCAGGATAATCTCTATAGACATCTGTTCCTGTCATCCTGTGTCTACTTATAAAAAAAACAGGGGAAAATTTGATACCCTTGTGACACATTTGACGAGAAGTATGCTAGAAATATCATTCCACAAGCCACCAACTTGATTTTTTTTAATAAGTTTCTGTAAATAGGTTTATCTCAAAAGTTATAGGAGATTTGATTTGAAAACTGTGGTTCTTATCCTATGTAATATTATCCTCATTTAGTGCAGTCATAAATTGGTTTTCGGGACAAGATTCCTATTCATATGTTGTGGGGGAAAACCAAATTATTCATAGTAATATGGCATAATGGGAATGGTATATGCAAGATAATTATTTCATGAGTTATGTGTATATTCCTTAGCCAATAATAATTATACTATTAGGAATTGGAATTTCTTCCTTAAATTTGCTTCCACAACTACTCTTACATATAGGGGAATCCTATTTTTCTCTCTCATGTTTTCCACTTTCTGTTCTCATTTCACCTTTTGTTCTCCTTATACAGAAGCTGACAGATGAGTATATGAAGAAGATTGATGCCGTCTACAAGCAGAAAGAGAAGGTACTGTCCATATCAATTAAACTGAGGACATAGGAGAAAATCTATGATATTTTTCAAACTGGGATTTAGTTTCTTTTTAGTGTACTTACATGCTTGGGTTGCAAATGGAAGATAGTTGGTGTATGCCACTCTGTGGATCTCAAGCTTGTGATCTTTATTATATCAACTAGTGGTAGTGATGGGCTGCATTTGAGATTATTTAAGTTCCTTTCATCCGTGATTCTTCGTGATCAATCACACGTGCACTAAAGATAAGCATGTGCATTCAATTGCATGACAAAGGCTGCTAGATATGTGTCCTAAAATCAAAATTTTTTTTTTTTTTGATAAGTGTAATTTTTAAGTTGAGGAGAGTAATTAAGGAGGTGATAGAGTATGAATTTGGATATGATAGAATTGTGAAAAATGATATAATCCAGGTGATAGAGTATGATTTTGGATATGATAGAATTGTGAAAAATAATGCATGTGACCGTCTTTGTTGTTGTATCTTTGGGCTAGGGCCTAGGAGAAGCATAATGCTCTAATACATTTTCTTCTAGGCCTCTTTTATAATTAGTGGGGTAACATCTAGTTGTCTATTCTCATAAAATGAAGCTTTAAAGGTAATGTTATCTTTGGAATACAACTTCTGTTTAGGCTGTGGCTCATGAGTCAATTATCGATCAGCTAGTAATGAGCCTCAAAAGTTCAACTTTTTCATGGGTTTGAGTGCTTCGATAGATTTAGCTTTAAGATAAAGCTTCAAAGGTAATGTTATCTTTGGAATACAACTTCTGTTTAGGCTGTGGCTCATGAATCAATTATCGATCAGCTAGTAATGAGTCTCAAAAGTTGAACTTTTGAGAGGGTTTGAGTGTTTCCATAGATTTAGCTTTAAGATATTAGCATCATGGGGTTGTGTCTCTTAGGGCTAAGCATGACTTGTCTAAGTTATGTCATTGAACTTAGCTGAGCCCGAACCCTCCAAAATTGTGATCCGACTACATTGATTTATTATTTTGTGTAATGGTTACATACAATAATTCTCCCACGTAAGAGTGGACTCTATAAGTATGAGATCCATCCCATGTGAAAGGGATGTTAGATGTAACCATTATTCATAATACCACCTCGAGTAGAAGGTTCTCTCATCTCTGCACATTGTGTACATACAGCAATAGGATAATTCATGGAATATTAGCCTGGCAGTGGGTGTCAAAGAAAGTGTGATGGCTGCTATGCTATGCTATCCCTATCCTTGTCTAGAAGTTAAACTCTGGTTTGCATGTTTCAATTTCTTTGAAACTTCCAAGGGAAAAAGGATGAAGTATGAACTGTAAAAAGAAAAAGAAAAAGAACAAACTGAGGACCACACCTACCCTGCAAAGGGCCACAGTTTCTTTAGTCTAAAATTTTAGTTCTTCACATTAATTGGCCAATTGATGAAACAAAGTCAAACTGCTTTTGCTCACTTTTGATGGTGGGTATTCTTAATCCCCTCGTCCATAAATATGTTTAATTCATAAAATCTTGGTAGATATACTATCCCATTTCCCAAGCTAATCTTCTTTGGCAATTAGATTTTATTATTTTAAGCTCCTTGAGGACTTCTAGACACTCAATAAAGTGGATACCCTGGTTAGGGACACAAATATTGAAAAAATTCAAAAAGAAAATAGTTCATAGTTTCTTAGGAAAAAAGAAAAGAAAAAAGGTTATGCATAGGTGTTGTATATTTTAACAACCCACCTAATTTTTAGATTAAATCAAAATTTTGTGACTTTTTCTCATGGGGTACAATAATATCATTATGTTATTCAATGTGAAAGTGTGATTAATTGAATGTGAGGCAGTGGGCATCCGAAAACAATAATAAATCCATGATATTTATGTTAAAAAAATGAAATCAAAACTCAAAAGGGGGCTGGTGCACCGGTTCTACTGGCAGCACCAATTAGAAGTAGAATTCTTCGTGATAAATAAACCTCAAGAATAAATTTTTCAAATAAACTTTCACTTTGCTTGATCTTGGATATGTATTTTCGTTATTGTATATTTCCATGGGGACCAAAGACCACGAATCTAATTATTTCTTAAAATTTTCCCAATCTTTCTTTCTATTAACAAAGAGTTTTTTACTTCAATGGAAAGGTAAGCGAATATTTTAGAAACAAAATGAAGTCAAAAACCTAACATTTGAGGTTGAACATTTAGTCTAGAGTCCTCCATTACAGCTGGTAGAAAAATATTAAAATAAGCTCCTCTAATCCCATCCAATTAAAAAAACAAAATCAATCAAAAAGCAAACAAACAAATAACCTATTATAATTTTTTATGTTTTTTAATCATGGTGACCTCCACGATTAGCAATGAATGCCCGAAAGCCCTCTAGAATGCCTCTCCCATATAGAACAAATGCTTGCCAACGTGACAAATCTATTGAGACAAAAATATGATTTCTAATTTTGTCTATTGAAACAAGTTGGATCCGATGAATTAATTAAATAATAATTTCGATTTTCTACAATATTTAAGTGGCACAGATGATGCTGTCTTAAGTTCTTAACCCACCAGCATATTATAATGTTTTAGTTGTGCTTGTGCATTAAAATATAGAACCAAGCCAAAAAGAAGTACATAAAGATATAAAAAAGTATGCTTAGGTCAAATTACAATAAGCTTAACTAAATTAAAGTAGTAGTCCTCAGTCCCCACACGAAAATGATCACATCTAGGCGGGCTTTAGCCCATAATTTACTAATTAAAGCTCTTGAATTGTTGATTTTTTTTTTAAATTACTTATTAAAGTTGATGAAGGTACGTGCCCATAAGCTTGTTTATTTAATAAACAATTCGAGTAATATATATTATTTTTCTTGAATGGGGCAAGTGGAAAAGAAAATGGATTCCTTCCTTGGTTTTCATACTCATATCATAGTGTTGGATAGACAAATGAGCATGCTTTTATTACTTCTTTTAATAAAAAAATAGATTAGTTTATACTTTAGACTTCAAAAGAATACTTTGTACAGTCATTTTTAAATAACAGATAATGCGTACTTGTACTTCTTTTTGGTAAAATAGCAGCTACTTTCATTTGCATCTTTCATGCTTTAAAAAATGTCTTTTATAAGGCCCCCTTTTCTGGTTTCAAAGGACTACAGAATATTATTCAAGACTTAATAATTGAGAAAGCCATTGAACCCGAAACAAGGTATCTTTGTAAGCATGGAGGAGTATTCTTTTACAATGATTTACATTCTCGATGCATGGGCATATTTGTACTATTTAGGACTGATCCTTTTCTTGGCATGCACTTAGAGGCCCCTTAACATTACATCTTCGAGCTAAATATGCACACAAGAAGTTTCCTATGATTTGAAGCCCCCCTCCATAAAAAATACCTTTGGCTCCTTTATATATATATATTTCGCTTGTGAATTGAGATGTAATTTGTGGGGTAATAAAAAAGGTTGGTAGTGGTAGATAGGCTTATATAAGAGATGTTACAGTTAATATAACATTTATTACATGGGTCTTGTAAATTTATGTGTCAACTTTTAAAACTCAACACAAAATACTAATTAATAAATTTACTTATATTTATTTTTTGTGATATCAACTATATTCATTGTTATGTTGTCAATGTCAATTCATAACATTTTGTAATAAAATTAATGGTAGCTTTAAGATTTTTCTATTAATAAAAATTATGGTCATTTTGAAATTATGTGTAAAAGTTGTGTTAGATAACTTAGAAATATAACTTGCAATCTCAATCAGTTGTGCAAATGGTTGTGTGCTTAACATGATTATTTAAAAATTGGAAAAAAAAAACATTTAAAAAACTTATTTGCACAATGATTAATTTTCTATTAATAGCAGCAGGGTACTATTAGTCTATTTCCATTCAATACAATTGAGTTAGAATTATTCCCTAAGAATTGCTTAACATTTGTCAAAAATTGATTTAGAAATAGGAGCTCCACTACAATTTATGGATTGTATATAACTCCAATAAAATAAAACCTTTCAATTTTTTTTTTTTCTCTTTTCTTTTTGTAAGGTCTTGATATTGTTTGAAAGTGACATTCATGTGCACTACCGCACTTCAATAAAAAAGTATGCTCTGAAAAAGGAAAAATGTTTTCATGCCTATCTAAATGTAGTCATCGTAGTTAATTAATAAAGAAAGCTTAGTCCAACCAAAATGTCATCTCAATATCTCATCCCACTCCACCTTACAACAAGGAATTACCACTCTTAACATGTTTTCAACCTTAAACATTTTTAAAATGTAATTTGTGGCGTTTGTCGTTTCTCGTAAAACTCTCTATTGTAACCTACACCAAAAGATCAACAAATCATGGGTCACGTAACCAAGTTTCCTTCCAATTATAAATTCAATTAGTGGTGCTTTCAATTCTGTAATTTAGACTAACATAATTGAAAAAGAATGCACCAATCAATTTTTTGTTCAAGGCACCTTTTCCTTTCATAACAATGAAATGAAGAGTCCAAACTGAGGGGGGAAAAGAGTGCATATTATCTATTCTTTAGTACAAGTAAATTATAGAAGTCACCAATTAGCTAAGAGACTTCAATGCTAGAATCAGTGAGCTCACTTAATGCATGTAGTTGCGGATATAATTTTTTTTTTTTTTTAAATAATTTGTGGAGATATCATTTCAAATTATGATTGATGGATAATCATTAATTTTATGGTGATTTACGCTAATACTATTTTTATTATTTATCACTTCAACAAATTCATAGAAAAAAAAAATGAATGTCTATACATATCTATTAAAATAGAAAGGAAAAAAAAAAAAAAAAAAACTATAATTTAGCAACCTAGACACTATTAGGAATAACAACAGATTGGAATAGGGTTAGATCATGGGTACCCTGTTTCCATTCCGTCCCCCTCTTAAGGACAGAAAAAACTTGCATTGGGTGGAATGTAAGTAAGTTGGGGCGAGGCAAGGTGAACTTATTTGCCATTAATTTAAATACACACTTTGTCTGGGATGGAGTAGAAAAAATTTGTCATCACCTTATCCCCTCTTCGAGATAGAAAAAAACCCACAGAGGAAAGAGGGAAGCAATATCGGGTTGGAGCATTTTGTCACCCTAGAGGCTATTATGCATTAAAAAAAATAAAGATAGTTAAAATGCCTTGCCACCTTGCCAAAATGGCAAGGTATGTATCTTGCCACACCCCGCCCCACTTAGGGCGTTAATACATATGCTATCAATAATTTATTTATTTATATACATATTTTATTACCATCCTCAAACACTAATATCTCTCTTTTAGCACTATCAATACTATTGCTTATTACAATAATAAAAAAAAAAATACTATTACTTATTTGCTTTTAAGTTACATACGCACCGAATACGTCTTGAACCCACAACATAATTGAGCTACTAGTCGTAGACAAAATAAAAAGTACATTTTTGGGCCCAAGTAGATCTTGAACATGTGACCTACGCGTAAATAACACGATGATCTTTCTCATTCACACACACACACATCAAAATCACTTCATTACAAATGGCAAAATGTCTTGTGACCCACGGCGGCAAGTCGACATCTGTACAAATTTTTCCTTCCCTAAAGAAATAGTAAGACGGAAATAGTGAATGGGACATTAATGATGATCCCATCGTATCTAGACTCGTTACCATCCATCCATAACCAAGGCAATCACGACACTATCCGTCCTAATTGTGCCTTGGATCGTGGCTTATCCTCCACGTGGCAGCTCTCACAGACGCAGACTCATAGTGAGCGGCTAGATAAAGCAGCCAATTAACCAATCAGCTCGCGAGTGTATATGTTGAAACTTCAATATGTTCGAATTTTCCCCGCTAAAGGGCCTTTGTATAACGGACGGCTGAGATCCCGGGTAGGTAGTTGGCGGTGCCTAGTTGGATTGCTTTTATGTCAAAGTAAAAGTGGACGCCATGCTGGATTCTGATCAAACGGCTGATACAGCTTCTTCGTCCTTAAAGAAACAATCTTGTCCGTGTATTTATTCTCAGGTCCCACGTATTAGATTCTGAAATGAAAACAATAATGAATTTGACCGGCTAGAGCTGTCATAAAAATTCCACGTGATTAATCTAAATCTATAATAATTCTGTGTATACTAAAAAAAACAAAATAAAATACTATATATAATAATAGTATATTCAGTCGATGCCCATTCCACGTGGCAGAGAAGATATTTATTTCACACTTGTTACAGCCAATGAGCGAACGAAAAGTATGGATCCACTTGTTGATATTTCCCTCACGCGCAATACGGTGCGTGACACAGGATTTAATAATAAACCAGATAAAGATTAAAGTGACACGTGGCTATTGAGTGCCGCACTGCCTATATTCTATCAGACAACGACGTCTCTGCCATGTTGGCACTGTCCGACCTCAACCGTTAGATCCAATCGTCATCTTGAAATCAGAGCCGTTTATTACCTTACTGTAGTTTTGCTTCAGCGTAAGAGTGACAAAAGCAGTGGGGACACATATAGAGGGCGATGAGGTTGAGCTGAAAAAGCAAACCAGGTGAGAAAGAGAAATAGAAAGCAAGCTCTGCGTATAGAGAGAGAGAGAGAGTTATTACTGTGTTTTCTTTTCTTGGCTTTTGCGAGTCTGAAATCTGAATCAGTAAATTTGCAGTGAAAAAGTTAAGAGTCTGAAACTTTCCGGCCAGGAATCCATGTTCGCCGGAATCTTCGTTGAGTGAGTTTAATTTGAAGAGAGAAGAGTGAAGCTCATGGAACGAAGTAGAGAAGCAAGAAGATCATCGTCATCCATGGCGACCGGAAATGGAGCGCCTAAACGACGTCACCGGAGCAATAGTCTCCGAGACTCACCTGGTATGTAACTATAATACAAATCGGATATACGTATATATGTACGTATTTGTGTTTTTGTGATTTCAATTTTTTTGGTTATGGTTGCAGAGGAAGGCCAGGTGGAGTTGCAAGAGGCGGTGAGATTACGGAACAAGAAGGACCGAGATCGAGATCGAGACCGAGAATTGTTGATGAGCAATCGGAACAAGAGGAGGAGAGGTTCTAAAAGAGAAGAAGAAGAGGAAAGCACAGAAGAGAGCGTGGGAGACGAAGAAGAAGAAGAAGAAGAATACGACGCCGCCGCCGCCGATGACAACAGTCACCGCCGGAATTTCCCTCCGAAGAGAACCGCAAGACACTGGAAAGTCGGCGACGAAATGATCGGCGTCTCTTTCCCGAGAAAAGCTCGCTCCGGTATAATCCAAATCTCTCTTAAACCGTTAAACGTCTCCGTTTCAGTTTATAATTTTGTATTTGATTTTTTTTTTTTACTGTTTTTATTTATATTTATTTTTAATAATTCACAGCCTCGGCGAAAAGAGCACATGAAAATATCGTTTCCGCAAATGGCGTTGGAGAAGAGCCGGTGGGCCCGGGTTCGCCTTCCTCTTCGAATGTCTCAGTTAGGAAGAAGATGGTAAGCTTTCTCTTAGCTTTGCTTTGATTTTTTATTTTTATTTATTTTTGTATATTTATAATTTTATATGTATTTGAATTTTGATAAAAAATGATATTGGTGTAGAAGGCAGGAGGGTCAAAGACTCGGCCACCAAAGGCTTCGTCGGCACAGGAAGATATTGAGATTGAAATTGCAGAGGTTTTGTACGGACTAAAGAAGCAATCACAGTCACAGAGCAACAAAACTAATGGGAACTCTTCGCAGGAACTTGACCCGAACCCGAACCCGAGTGACAATAATGGATCCTCTGCGGTTATGGTCACGGCCACTCAGACCTGTGAGTCATTGAGTTTACTCTGCTTTTTTTGAACCATGATTTTCTGTATTTATTTTTTTTAATTGGTGGTGTGTTTTTGTAGGTGGTACAAAAATGGAGGGTGAGAAATGTTTGGGTACGGTTGAGAACAGTGTAATCGAAAGTGAACAGCTTGAAAAAACTGAAACTTGTTCTTCTTCTTCACAAAAAGAGTGTGTGTCATTGGAATCCCAGAAAGAGGCGGCAATAATGATAATGAAACAAGAGGATGATCCGAAACAGTCCCGTATAGACGGCTGCGAAAAGCCCACCTTAACGAATATGGAATCGGCTAAATTGAATGCTGTTGATGATCTCCAAGATTCCACAAAAGCGTGAGCATCAATGAATAAAAAGAACACTCATTTTGTTTTAGATTCTATTTTCGGAGAATTTGATTGTTATTGGCTGTGTTTCTTTCAGGGTTTTGACTGTTCCGGAGACTGAGAGAAAGCGAGGGGAGAAGTTGGAGATCGATTTAATGGTGAGGACACAATCACACAACCCCAAGATTGGATTTCAATTTGTGTTTTGCTGTTAAAGTTTTTTCTGAAGATGACTTGCATTTTTTAACAGGCTATGCCTTCATCTCTTGATGGGGATGAAGGGTTCATGGATTCGATATCGGATCCTAAACCACCGGTTAAGGATGAAGAAAAGGTGGAGAGATTTGTAGAGAAGGAAATGGTGATGGAAGAATCTGAAGAGAGGAGGAAGAACAAGGTGGAGACAATTGGGAGAAAAGAGTGAATTGCCTAAGCTTGATTTGGAGAAGCCAAGTCAAGATAGTGGTAGTGTTCATAGCATTAAGTTACAACAACATCAACAGCAGCAAGCTAAAGCTGGCATTCCTAAAGTTGAGACAACAGGTAAAAACCCAACATTGCATTCTTTTTTATGTCCAATTTTAATGGTTCAGAAATGTCTTAATTTGAATTTCCATTCAATTTATTGATGATCTTTTTATAAATCTCATTCTTTTCAGTTCAATCAGGTTCAGTACCTTTGCCAATAGCTGTAACTGGCTGGTCGGGTGGTCTTCCATCTCTGGGGTGTGTTACCTTATCATGTTTTTACTCTTCAATTTCGTTATGTTCTTCCTTGAAATAGATATTCCTCCATAGCCAAGAAGTTGAAACAATTTTTGTTAGCAGATACATGCCACCCTTTCAGACAGTTGTGCCGATGGATGGGATTACTGCATCAGCCACATCATCACAGGTATCAATTGTGATATCTTTGCACTAGAAACATCTGTAGTTGTTCTTTCTTTTCGCATTTTCGTTGTTTGTTTATGAAATGTATTTGAATTTGCAAAATTGGAAATATGCAGCCCCCACAGTTCGTTCTCTCTCAACCACGGCCAAAGAGATGTGCAACCCACCATTACATTGCTCGCAACATTTGCTTGCACCAGCGATTTACCAAGATGGACAATGTTTGCCCAGCTCCAGCTGGTGCTGCTGCTCTAGGCGGGGCCAAGATGAACAATCTCAATGCCATGCCCCCTGCTGAAAAAATGATTTTTGGAAACCCATTCCAGGGAAGCTTTCCGGGCAAGAATCTTACTAATGTGCAGGAAAAAGGGCGGGCTGGAACAAATTTTCCAGGGAATAATGGGAAAGATAAGGGATGTGAGGCTGCCATCCTGACGGAAACAGCACAGGGAAAGCAGGTTGTGCTTCAGCAAGCTGCACAGCTTGCCCCTGCTGGTAGTTTAATGGTACGGTCTAGTCTTATGCATTGCATTTAATTTGTTGGGTGGGTCTTGGGTATTGTCTTCAAATTGTTTTCATTTATCGCATTGGTTCTATAAGTATGGGTGAGAGTTATTCATTCTTGTCTGTTTGAATTACAGCATGGCCCTGCTTTCATATTCTCTATGAGTCAGCATGCAGCAGCAGGAGCTAATCAATCTGGGTCCTCTAAACTTGCAAATCCTGCAAAGAATGTGTCCTTGACTAGTAATTCAGCTGCCGGATCTCTGGGGAGTAATGCTGCTACTGGACCTCTGGGGAGTTCTCCGGTGTTGCCAGCAGTAGCAACAGCTGTGAGCTTTAACTATCCAAGTTTCCCGGCCAGTGAAGCTCCATACATGGCAATACTACAGAACAATGGGTACCCAGTCCCCATTTCCACTCCTGTTGGAACAACAACAGCATTTAGAGGAAGCAACCCTGCTCAAACTATGCCTTTCTTTAATGGGCCCTTTTATTCATCGCAAATGTTCCATCCGTCTCAGCTTCAGCAGCAACAGCCTCACTTGCAACCTCTAGTCCAAACAACTCATCAGAGTACGAGCACATCAAGTGGTGGCTTATCATCATCCCACAAGCAGCCACGAGGAGCCCAAGTTAGTGGCAATAATCTTTTGGCCTCATCTGGTACGCAGTTACAGCAGCAACAGAAGCAGAATTTGCCACCATCCAATCAATCTCGCAAGCTTGAGGCTGAGATGACCCGGGAGAATACTCCATCTGTTGCTGATAGCCGAGCTTCTCATACCCAAAAAAGTGTTTATGGGCAGAACTTCACGGTTCCAGTTCAGCCCCTAAATTTTACTCTGATGCCCTCTGCACCATTGGGTGGCAGTAGTGGAGGAAATCACGGTGAGAAGCAGCAGCAGGGTATAAAGGGTGCGGTTGAGCTCTTCCCTTCTCCAGCATTTGGTATGTCCTTTGCGGCCTTCAACGGGAGCAACTCAGCTTCAACCCTTAACTTCTCATCCATGCCACAAAACCCAGTAATATTTCAAAGCTTCCCTGATATGGTTCGGCAAGGTTACCAAGTTGCACTGGGACCTCAAGCTGCACAGCAGAAGAATCACCAAGTATCTGAGGGGAAGAATGGAGCTAATTTAATCAATCCAGATGATGCTAAGAAAGCCCCAAAAAACTCTTCGACAACTACAGGGCAGACCCTTGTGTTTGATAATTCAGCTAGAACTCTTAACTTTATGTCATCTCCTGTCACTTGTAACTGGCCTTCTCGCTCCGTCACCTCGACTACAATAACTACAAATGCTCCCACTGCTGGTAATGCTTCAAATTCTCAACAACAGCAGCAGCTGCTTCAGCTTCAAATTCAGAAGCAGCATATGATGCAACAGCAGCAACATGCTTTGCCAGCTCGAAGTAAAGCACCAACAACTAACGGCTTCTCTTCCTCTAACATGGTTGCCAAGTTCCCAAACAACCCACCTGTTTTCTCACAAACTATAATTCATTCTAATAGTTCTGTCCAATCTTCTCATTCTAAGAATGCTGGAAGAACCCCGGCTTCCCAAGCCCCCACCACATCTTCTGTGGCATCCAATGCCTCAACCCTTAAGAATTTATCCCAGCAACAGGGGAGAGCTCCTCCAGGCCCTGCACAGATATCTTTTGGGGGGAACCCCATGTCAGCCTTAGCACCACATGGGCAACAAATACACACTAATACCCAATCTTCATCTACTTCAGCTTCTGGGTCTCCATCTACCGGTGGTAACTTGAGAACAAATTCTACAGGTGGCAAAGCTGGTTCATCAATTAATACATTGCAGTCACAACAAACCGAGAATTCGTCGGGTGGAACTGGCCAGAAATCCTCTCCAGTTTGTGGGAGGAATGTGCCTTCAATCTTAAATACATGCCCAAGCCACCTATCTGAACTCAAGTATTAGAATCATGCTGCAACATCACTGCAGAAGCACTTTCACAAGCTCACAATGCAAACTCCACTAAGCGCGCGGTTGCATTGCCCCTTGGTGCCTTAGCTCTCGAAGATGGAAGGGTGGTTGCAGTTGCAGCCTCTGGGTTTAGCAAGCCCACATCCTTGATCAAGTTGGCGGCCAATTGCTTATATTCAATCGGTGCTACTTTCGTTCTGCTTGAACCAATGGATGCTAAAGATGCTGCATATTGGTAATCATGTCGCAGAAATTTGAAGGGGATAATTTATTAATGTGTATATATGAGAGACTTCAGGGGCTTGTACTTGGATTTGAATAGGTGGCATGTGGTGATGTGGGTTTCTTTCTGAGGAGCTGAAACTTTGAATGTTGTCTGCCAGTTTGTGAAGAGGTGTGAAAAGGAGAATAGAGGAAGTGTATTATTTTTGGAGGATAAGATTCAGTGGAAGTCAGTGTTCTGACAAGGCACCACTGCACGTGGAATTCACCACCACCGATGAACTTATTTGCTAGTATGAGATGGTAGGTAGCGAGTAGTTAATGATAAAAGGGAGGTGGGCTTCTTTAGTAGGCCTTCAAGTTTGAAGTGGAACTCAAGTGGGGGCCTACCCATTATGGTTGGTTGTTCCAACTTCCAAGTGGTCTAATTCAATTTATAATTGGTCTAATGTGATGCTGATTTGTACATACGATAATGTATTTGTTTAGAAAGCAATGTACTCAAATTCAATTTTTTATTATTAAAGATTGATTTGCTATTTTGTTTCTATCGGTTTTGTTATTGGGATATGGATGGGTGGGGGGACCGTGGTGATTCTAAAGTCAAAGAAGAGAACAAGAAAAATCTTAAAAAAGAGGATAGAGATGTTGGAGCTGGAAGCAAACATGTTTGATTGGCTTTTCGTATTCGTTTGTCTCTTGCCCACCTTTGTGCACTGTCATTTTCTTATTCAACTTTTAGGGAGGCTAGAGACTTGCGTTTTAAGCCATAGATGATAGACCTGAAATGTGGTTGGTTTTGTTTGGTTTGATCTCCCAGCTGTTTAATCAAATTTTAATTGATGAGTTGACCTTATCAAAGATACGAAGCACCTCAAGATTTTTAATGTTCTTTATGTGTTGCTTTTCATCTTGTTGGAGTCCCTTCTTTTCTTTTCATTTCTTTCTTTGAAGATTGGTTGGTCATTACAAGTGGGGCCTGGCCTAAAGGAAGTGTATGTGCACGCAAGGGTAGGCCATAGCCTAAGACTTGTGCGCAGCATATGACATTCTGTCTTAAGATCAAACCAATGATCTAAAGGGTAGGCCATGATGTGAAAAGTTGATATGTAAGTATGCATCTTTTAACCCATGATTTGTGGAAGTTGGAATACTTCCATGTTCTAGATGCCTGACGTTTTAACTTATGTAGGAAAGGATATTGTGTGATGATGCTGAGGAGATCCTAATATTCCATTTAATTTTGCTTTCTTAAATCCCTATACAAGAATGGAAAACAAAGAAATATACATCAAATTGCTTTTACCATAAAATAATGCTTTTTTTTTGTTTTTAATGTTCTCTATTATTAAATCATGTCCCATTTATTTTTTTGAAGTTTCCTGTATCTCCTATCGGGGTTGTGATTTCTTTTTTTCTCTTTTTGGTTTAACTTTTATCTTTCTAGTGATACATTAGACAAGGTGTAAAAAACTAAGATTATATTGCGATTGAAGATTTTAGAAGCTTTTTGCCTTTGTTGTGGACTGTGCTGTATTTGTACCAACTTAGTTTCATCCTTTTTTTGGATTTTCACAAATCTCACCTTTGTAAAACCTTTAGATCTTTTAAGAAGTAGATATGCCTAAAAAACAATACTTTAAACATTGAAGGATCTAACAAGATATAGAAACAGATAGTTTGCCTTGCTTGTGACTTTGGTCTCGATTAGTTAGTAACATTGGACTTCAGTTCCATTCTTTTTTCTTTTTCCTTGAAATTGATATTAGATCTAACTTAATAAAAAGTTAACCTTAACTAGTTTTCCTACTAAACTATCCAACTCATAATGGAAACAACAAGCTGGGAAGATCTTGAAGACCCTGGTTTCCCAAGATAATAAATTGACAAGTTAATTATCAAAGGAAGAAATTTCAATGCCAAATACAAAACAGATACATTTCAATGCCGAGGAAGAAGTTTTTCTTTAATAGTAAGTTACACATACAACTGGTGGGTCTTGAACTCACGACCTCACCCTTTATCTTATTATTATGGGAGAAGGAAGTGCCATTTAGCTATTGCTCATTGGCAATGTCAAGGAAAAGTTCCAAATCTCCATTGATATAGTTTTATGAATACCTGTCTACTTCTGGATGAGAGAGGCCAAATTGTCTTCAATGTGTTCTTTGGCTTTTCTATCAAATGGATCCTCACCAATATACAAATCTAGAATTGATTGACACAGGAGCTTGCTCTGGATACTTCCCACCTCCTTTCCATCAACTACAGAAATTAATAGAAACAAGAGTGAAAACCATCACATAATGTTCAAACAATATTATAAAAAAGACAGATCAACCATAGTGGTAGAATCTTTCATTTATTTGAGTAGATGTAAATTTTTCCAAAAGAAAGTGAAATTTTACCTACTGCAAGCATCCTTCAAAAATTACGGGGGTAATTTATATAGATTGTTTATACAAAAAGTTTAATCTATTGTGGTCCAAATGTTAAATGCATATAAATATCTTGAAGACATTTCCAGCATCCACAATGTAACTGAATAAAGAAGATAAAAAGTCTTCATCCATACATTGGACAATCATTAATTAATTCCTAACTCATTCTATATGGCGTAGTCCAACATTAAACCATAAAGGAATTATTACGTTCTATTTGAATCATATGGAGATTATATTATCATAATACATAAACTTATTTTGGTCTCATATTACTTTATTGATGATTTAGAACCTAAGCATTCCATTCCATATGTTTCCCAAAAGGCTCCCAGGAGAGACAAAAGTAATGGTATAATAGGTACCCTGTGTTCTTAGTTCCACATATATGCAATAATTCATGTAGAAATAATTCTATGACTATTGTGTTTTCAAGTCAGTCTTTGCAAAGTCATAGCACATAGAGAGGCCATAGCTGGAGCTAAGATAAGTGCACACTGACAAGAGCAAAAGGTAATCAACAGTTCATGCAGAATGAAAAAATAAATAAGTAACAACACAGTCTGCTATGATACAACTTGTAAGCGAGAAAATCTTACTTCTTGTGCGAAGTACATGGCCCCGTTCCCTTGAGAGATCTATCAGAGATCCCCGTGGTATTTTATATTCATCTTTGAACTGGGAAGTGAACCTGCAATGGAACTGGATATTAAGCTGATAGAAATACTATAACGTGTAAGACTTTCTGGAAAAATTGGACTTGGAAAGGGAGGGGGGGGGGGGGATACTGGCCCTTTTTTGGCAGCAAACTTTGGGAAACAGGCTCCTGTAACTATGAAAAACGTATGGAAGAAGAAGTTAAAGTAAAATTGAGAGAGAGGATCTCCCAGCATAAAATGGCCTCAAATTATGCAAGTTCTTAGTAATATCAAGTCATTACTTCTTTCAAACATTACGACAAGTCGACCACACTCATATTTACCATTCGTATGGAATAGCTGTTATTAAGTCATAGAATGATTCACCTTTGAAGCAATTCTTTATTATCTGATTCCCCAAACTTTTGGAGTCTGCTCCCTACTGACTCTTCGAAAGCACTACGTACAGAACGGATGCTCAATCTGCTGTAGACTATTTGAAGTCTAACAGTCATACATATATCATTCTCAATGAGATCTTTATTAAACTCCTTGTTTTCCTTGAACTCAGTGTTGGATAGTTTTCCATATTTATCACTCAGAATTTTTTTTATGTCATCATCATCAGCATAAACCCCTGAACAAAGACATAATGGAGAGCAACACAACTTTAGTATTACAGTTGTATACTTTTTTTTTTTTGATCAGTATAACACATGTATACTGACAAAATATATTGATTGTACTAATGAAAAGTGCAATATAAGTCCTAGCAGTATGAGCAAAAAATATGTTGTGTGTGTGAAGAATATGTAAAACCAGAATTCATCCAAAAAAATTGAGTTGGTTACAGTTGGGTTTACAACTTTCCCTCGGGGAAGCTTTTTATCATAAGTAAATGATTGATGTGATTTTTCCCTATATACTGTCAGTGCAAGTTAAACGTTGTTGCAGTTAACTTCACTCTAATATGTAAGTTGATTTTTTTTTTTCTTATCCTGTTGTTCAAAAGATTTTTTTTTTTGATTAGTAAAAGAATTTAATTAATAATATAAATGGAAATTAAATTTACAAGTAAAACACATGCCAAATATAATCTCAGAAATTTCGTAAATCATGACTGAGTGTTTCCAATTGATTCTAATTCCTATTATATCACTATTATATATTCCATGCTAGTAGTAGCACTACATTGTGCAGAAACTTTTTCCAATACTCAGTTGTGTTTCTATGATAGTAAAGGCCCTTACCTGCACGTAAATGGCAACAATAATAACTTGCACACAACCACTCCCTCATTGAACAGAGGGCACAACCAAGTTAACCAACATAAGGCATCAAAATACTAACTTCCACTAAGGATGCATGAATCTATTGCCACAAATTGACATTGCTTCCAGTTCCACAATCTTACCTCTAAAATTTTATTATGGAACTGCAACAAAGTCAAAGCTCTCATTGATTCTTATCAAAAAACAATAAAATTCAAACAAATTTGTACTTCACATATAAGAGTCTTTTCTCATCAAAGTTAACAATGCAGGCTTTCCCAATAACAAAAAACAAAATCCGACAGTAAAAAGCAACGAGATTTTGGAACTTAAAGAAGAAAGGTGTTACCAAATGCAAAGACATCAATGTTCTAAAATTGTACTTCACATATATGACTGTTTTCTTATCTAAGTTAACAATGCATGTTTTCCCACTAACAAAAATTAATACACAACAGTAAATATACAATGAAACTGTGGAACTTGAAGAAGAAATGTGGTACCAACTACCAAATGCACACACATCCATGTTTCAAACATTTTGCTTCACATATTTAACTTAACAATGCATGTTTTACCAATATCAAAAACTGTTAGAATGATAGTTAAATGATTAAATTCAACATGTCCAAATAGCTTAAACTTTTGGGACAAGCGGTAATTTATCATGATATCAGATCATGGGAAAATTCATAATTTTTCAAAAACCATAACCCAACAATGAAATTCTACAACTTGAAGAAAATACTCTAAACCTGTACTTCACACATGTAACACTTTTTTACTTAACAAAGTCAACAATGCATGTTTTCTCCAAAAAAAAAAAGAAAGAAAAAAGAAAGTTTGAAACTTGAAGAAGAAATGTGTGTACCAAATGCATAAACATCAATGTTCTTAAGCCCCAACACGCTCTTTTTCCTTAACCCAATTCCGAGGAGGCGTTTAGAGTCATCGAGAACCGAAGGGAACGAGACCCCAGTCTTGGACTCGACCACTGTTGATGACGAGGACGAGGTTTCAGCTAAAGAGAGTGAGCCCCAAAGTGGTGGCGTGGAGTGGTTGGAGAAGAGTGAATTCAGTGCCTTTTTTAGAAATGGGTCTTTTGGGTCTTGATAGATAGCTATTGCGGCGGCTCCAGCGGTTGCTGCTACGGCGACTAGAGTGGCGGTGGCAGCGATGGTGGTGGTGGGTTTGGTGCGGGGTAGCTTTGGATTTGGCTTTGGGGGCTGAGAAAACAAGAATGGGAAGCGCAGGGAGACCATGGTGGTATTTTGGGAATATTGTGTAAAATTTGAGGTTGAATTGTTGGGTTGAATATATAGGTATGGGGTGGCACATGGTGTGCACGTGACTTGTGGGTATTTTTTGTTTTGGGTTGGGCTTTTTATTTTATATTGGTGAATAGAGAATGGGTTTTGATGAATGTTTTGGGTTGTGGGATTGTTGGGTTGGGTTTTCTCTTTCTGGTTTGTTTGGGTTGGTTATTTGCATAATGGGTTGGGAAGTTTGGAGACAATTCAATGGCTTGGTATCTCATTGTGAATGAGTATATGTGTTTTTTTTGGAATGTGTATGTATGTTGGTTTGTGACAATTAAAAAAAAAAGAAAAGGGATTTTTTTTAATAATTTGGGAGTAAAGTTTTTTTCTCTTATATGAATGGTGGTTTCTATCATAGATTTAATTAACGGAGTTTATTGTGAGAGGAACAAATATTACTCTCGGAAGAATGAATAATTACTTGAAAAACAAGTTGTACTAATTTAGTAATTTGTGTAAAGAATTAATTGAAGCTTTATACTATAGAGATTTTGTTTACTTGTATTCTCATTAGGGAGAGTTTCTCATAATATTTGGTGGGCTTCATTCATTCTTTTCCCTTCTTCAATTAAAATTACTTTAGCCCAAAAAAAAAAAAAACAGTGTGTGTACATGCATAAGTTAATTTCAAAAGTATTTGTATAGAACCTATGCTGTCTCCGTAAGTTTTTCATTGGTTATTGCTTGAACTTCATTATAATAATCAGTTTTCCTTTGGAGCTAATACTATATTCTTTTCAGCAAAGGTGGACACGATGGGCTTGCCCTTGTGGGGTTTCCCAGTCACACATCAGTGATGTGTGTGTTTGGGTTTAAGTAACCAATCTGTTAATAAAAAGTTAGGCCCTTTTATATTGTCACTTGGTATTAATAAAAAAAAAAAATGCTATATTCTTTTGGTTTCCTCTCGTTTAAGATTGTAAATTCATATTATGATAGTACATCATATTTTAATCACTAGATTCATTTGACAAACTTTTATTAGTTAAATATGAACTAGAATCAGGACATCAAATATGCCTATTGTCGTTTCTGATAGCTGGTAGCATTAACATCCATTTGCTGCCCAAGAATCAATCACTTCTGCGCTTTCTTGCACTTGTTATTAAAACTCGTGCAATCCTTTCCCTTTTTTTTTTTTTTTAATAAGAGAGAGGATATTGATTATGAGCTAGAGCGGTTAAGTCACACATCATGTAGAAGTGATAAGAGTGAATAATTAATATAACATAATTTGATACAAGTTTTAAAAGTGTTTCACACCGGATAGGTGTGTGTGTTTAAGTAGTCAATCTATTTTTACAAAAGTTAGCTTTTTACAAAATGTATCTAGGTGTTATTCAAATTTTTTTTAAAGAGGCTTTTAACAATCAACACAAACCACAAAACTAAACTTACTTATGATCAATATAAGTGGAATACAAAATAAAATCAGATCAATTTATTTTATATCTAGCTTGTTAAGGTTAAATCGAAAATAATACATGCAGTTAATTTGTTTAAACTCATATAAAACTTGTTTCACGTTACATGTAGCTTGTGTATACTATATATTGTAATTAATTTATAATGAAAAGCTAGCTATCAAGGTTAAAATTTAATATTTTGAAAGAAAAAAAAAAAAAAAAAAAAAAAAAAAAAACTAATATTTTGAAGACTCAAAACTTATTTATAATTTGATAATTGAAAAAGAAAAAAGAGGGAATATTTTCATAAATTATTCAGGAAAAAAGTAAGCAATTTTTATTCTTACTTTTCTTGTAATATGTATATGAAAAACAAAAATTTAAAAGACTTGTTTTGGGAAGAATGTTCGTTTTAAAGAACAAAATATAAATCTAGTTTTATTTATTGAAATATATTTTCTCCAATTTCGAATGAAAAAATGGTATTAAATTGTGAATCAATTCTTTAAAAAATAATTACCAAACTAGAAACAATTAAATCCGATTATATTGTTTTTAGTTAGCCGGGTTCTATGATATGCCAAACACCTTTTAAACTTTTGAACTTTTGGGTTAATCGTGGTGGTGTGGTATCCTAATATGTTCTGTCAAAGTCTCACTTAAAGATTCCCCCAATTTTATCTTCTTAAAATTTGTTAACTATTATGGGTAGTGATTATTGTAAAGCTTTGGATTGTTTAGTATTCTGCTTAGGTAAAAAAAATACTACCTACATTATTGGTAGTGGTTACTGGTTATGCATACAAAGGACAAAAAGTTTTCTGGTAACCTTGCCCTCCATTTCGCACTTATGAAGCATCTTAAAAGGAATAAATTCTAACTATTCATTTGTTGAGAGTTTAGTGCGATTGAATGGAATGCTTATCGAATAATTTCTCGATGAATTAGGATACTATAACTTGTCATTGAATTCGCTCTAAACCATGCCAGTAAAATTGAATAGATGCACAATCATGCCTGCCAAAATTCATAGAATTAAAAGGAAATGGAATAAGGATATTTCTAAGAGAATTTTAATTATGAAAAATGTTAAAATTTTTACTGATTTTATTTCAAAAAAACTTTTAAATTGATATGCCACTATGTGATTGATGTCACATTAATAATATAACAAATAATTGATAGTAGATAAGAAGGGAAAAAAAAAAAAAAAACCCTTAGAATAATTCATGCCTTTACCAGCAAACTTGAGTCTCAGTTTCTTCATACACAAATTAATGTTACATGTATTAGTTGACATGTTGAGTACAGAACTTGGGGAGTTTTGGCAAAAAAATGCATTTTCTTAAGTTAATTTGTCAAATATGATCCGGTATAAGTTAATTTCAAATATAGATCTTGTGTTTTGTAAAGTCAAGATTCAATTTTAAATTCTTTTTTTGTCAATCTTGTTTGTTAGAAAAACAAGATTTAATTTTAAATTTAGTTCGTCCCAAACTTTTCTAGTTGGGGTGCAACTAGATCTACCATTAATCTTGTTTTTCTGAAAAAACAAATTAATTAGTTAAAATTTTAAATGATCTTGTCTTTAGAAAAGACAAGATTGAACATAAATTTGAAATTCCGCACGGTACATGAGCGTGCCAGTGATTGTACATAAATTTTAAATGAATCTTGTCTTTAAATTGAAACAGTACAAAAGACAAGATTCATCTATGAAACAGCAAATTCAATCTTGTATTTAACAAAGACAAGATTGCTTAAAAAATTTATTCAATCTTGTATTTGTTAAATACAAGATTGCTTTAAAAAAAAATTGTAGTTTGGTCTCTCGTTACGTTAGGACGAGGGATAAAATTTGTTTTAGTAATCTTGGTGCCAATCTTGTCTTTAGAAAAAACAAGATCCATTTTTTAAATTAAGTTCAGTTGGGACATGTTTGGTAAAATAACATTAAAAAAACATTATTTTGAAAAAAAGGCCAAGAACTTGCATGCAAACTGAATTAAAAAAAAAAAAAAAAAAATTTCGTTTGTTTTCACACTCTCCCCTACGCTAGTATTACTGGGTAGGCGGTAGGCTATCCATTTCACTATCCATGAATTTATCTAATAATCTAAATGTGTTTAGTCTGCAGGGCATGCGCAACGGCAAAGGTCAGCAGAATTTCATAATCAACAAAGGATGACAATACTAAATCTTTTATATTCTTTGACATACATGTTTTGGAAGTTATGTTCCTAACTTAGAATATGTTAAAAAGTCACTCCCAATTTTATTTTTTTACAAATATTTATAAATTAAGGTGATAATGAATATATGATTAGTGCTTTGTATTTAAAACATGTTTATAAATTTTTTACTTCTTCTTTTTTGTATTTAAATGTTGACACCTCTAGCTATTTATAAGATTTATATAGTAAATTTTATAAGATATATATATATATCATCACATTTTTTTTTTTACTTTAAACCATGATTTCTTGCGGACAAACACTCTATCTATCACGTTAAACGATATCATGTAAGAAAATTTACTGAGGAATGACATTTGAAAATATTTTAAAAAATTGGAGACTATAACTATGAAAAACAGCTATGATTTCTAAAAGGATTCTTCCCTCAGATTTTTTTCCCAAGAGGTCCCCATGCATGAAAGCACAACATGCATTTACAGATTTACTACACATAGCGTTTTTTTTTTTTTTTCCTTTCCCTTTCCTTAATTTTTTATTTATTTATTTATAGAAATTTCCCTTTTTTTTTAGTAAATGTATTCTACATAGTTTCAATAGGATTGAGATTGAAAAGATTGATTCAACATAGTCCCAATTGCATAAAGGATAAAAAAGTGTATAGGATAAAAAGTATAAAGAGTATGACATGCACTTCATTGATTTAACATGTCAGGTGCTCAAAGAACTTTAGAGTTTAGACATTGTCGTTAGCAAAAACACACCACAAAAGAAAAGCTTTAAGTTGCCAAGTTAGTTTAATAATATATTTGAAGTCAGGGTCAAAAAAAAGTTAACGTCTTAGATTTTATAATTGTTATAAGAGTATCGATATATTGTGGGAGTTAGCTACATCTACATCATCTATTATTTTAATTATTTGTTTGTAACAAGTTCAAGCTAGTCCAAAATCTCAAATGGTTTTTAACTACTGCCGTGATGATGATTCCTTTTCAATTGCCTACTTTGAGAGCAATTCCTCACTTTTTTTATTTATTTTTTATTTTTTTTAACAACGAAAACAAATACAGAAGCGTGGAGAAGATATACCATCTATTTCACCAACCGAAAACATTGAGGTTGAGAATGAGAAGATGAAGATGAAGATTCTTCCCCAACGAAAAGAAGCATAAGACCAAAAAGCAAAAAGCTACATCATGGGATTAAAATTCTCTAAAGAAATGATTTCTATTGGATTGTTGTTTGCCAAATTGAAATGTGAAATTATATCCAATAAATCAGTTAGAATTATTAATTATATGACATAGAGCAAAGTTATTTGCTTCAAAATTATAAATAAAAATTTATCATAAGAGTGTCATGGTCAACTATATAATTATTACTATTACTATTGTTATTATTATTATTTTTTACTTGGGTGCGTAAACCCTTTAGTTTAAATTCAGTGTTGGACACATACTATTGATTGCTTTCAAAACATTTTTGTCTAGCAAAACCCCGTAAAGAAACTTTGTTGTCTCCCAACACTAGATATATCTATATTGCCAGGTTTTGAAGTGAGCATGCATTATAAAATTTATCTTTTAGCGCTGGAGCTGAATGTGAATCACATTGCACTACCATGTGTACAGAATGGTTAAGTGGTCCAGCAATTAAGAAAGACCGAATATAAAAAAAATTCACAAACAAGACAAGCACTTTTTTTCCCAAGAACAATGGCTCTTCGGTCTAAAAGTTCTTTCAATTATGAAGGTTGGATCTTGTGTAACTGTTACACGTATTATAACTTTTCTAAAGAAAATATAGTTTTATTAATTTTTAATTTTTTTTTTTTGGGAATAGGCTTACAATATGTGTAAATCATTTTGTCTTCCTTATGTTTGTCTCTTTATTAATTGTCTCCTCTGTGGTCTTCTATTAATTTTACATTTTATATATATGAGAGTCGTGGGATGACAACAACACAACCGATATATAACTTTTTAGTGTAACTAAATTTATTGTAGATCATAAATATATATCTAATTGACATATTTAGTTAGATTTGTTAATTAAGTAGTATTGTATAAGTAATTCTGAAATAAAATTATTAATTGAATAAGTGATAATTTTGTAAAACATTATACCTTATATTATTTTTTTTTGTTTTTTTTGTTTTTTAAATATATATACAGTGTGTTTATATAATTAAGCATTTTGAAAAATATGTTTTAGGGAGTATTTAGCACCTTTTCATTTTGGTACTAATTTGGTGAAGTTATTTGACTTGAGTGGTCTTAAATTGTAATTTCTAATAGACCATCAACTAATTGAGACATTTCATTTTTTTTATCAATTTGTGTGCTGCTAAACAATAGTAACCTATTTAAATCCAATTAATTTTGACCCGAGCTCAATTATAATGTCATCCCGATTCAACCAGACCCACCAGATTTTACTAGTTAGCTAGAAATTTTGTTTGACATCATTTACAGCTAGCTTCACAATAGTATTGTCAATCAAGTCACTAAATAGGCTTTATAAGTAATAATGGAAGGGATAACTACTAATCTATTATTAAGATCACTAATGCTTTTGTTTGTCAACCAAAGTGTAGTAAAACGTTCAGTGTTTTCAGTCACAAAGTTCATGACATGTTACCAACCCATCATTTCATTTTTAATCACCAATTAAGATCAGTATAATCACTCTTTTTCAATAAAACCAATACGTACGTAGGGAAAAAATGTTCCATTCAGTTTTTGTTACTGGGATAAAATTTTATAAAAAAAATCGGGTTCTTGCATGATTTTGAAAGCACATGCGTAAGAATGTGAGAGAATGTGAGAGAGTTGTGTATGCATGCCAGGTGCATACGTGGCATGTGTTCACACTCTTCGTTGTAAATTAACCTGCTCGAATTCCATTTCTTTCCTTTTTATGTTTGCAATCCTGTCAACCCATTTGTTTCCCGATTTCCATTCTCATTTAATTATTATTATTAGTATTATTTTAATTGTGTTTCCTTATTCAGCCTGATTTAATTTTGATTTCATTAATTATTCACATTCCACCTTTGATTTGATTTGATTTGCTATTAAATGGCCAAATACAATTTTGAATGAGTTCTCCTACGTTGAATATGCTTCCTTTTCTGCTGTGATTTTTTAAAAATACAATATTTCCTTATGTGCTTTTTATTTTTTATTTTTATAATATCTTATGTGCTAATTAATTTCATTTAATAAATTTATGACTAAGATAAGGATCCAACATAACACTTTCACATTAGTGGAGGCTAATCCATTCGATGAGTCATGTTTTGGCGTCTTAACTCTTAACACTTTTTCCATATTATACCTTAACTTCAGAGTCAAGTTTGGTTAAGTTAAACATCTGCACATAGGGGTCAAAGTATACAGTTTTTAAACTTGATCAAGTGTTGACTTATCTCTCCAGTACGGCTAATCTTAGAGGATTTTATTTTATTTATTTTTAATTCAATATTTAAAGGAGAGGGGATTTAAACTCTAGTTTTTCTTATAAATAAGAACGGACAATACCAATTAAATTACAAGTTTCTTAACCCCTAATCCTAGAGTTAGGGTCCACTTTTAAAATATGTCCATACTGTGTTGTTCACAATAATGTTTTGTTCATGCAAAACATCACATTTGAAAGTCACGTTTTTGGGGTAATCACAATCACAACTTCAAATGAAATAAATAGGCTTTTGATCGAGTCAAGGCCGCTCATATATTGTATGCAAGGGTACGAAGTAGCTTGTTTATGAAATCGAGCTTCTAGCTAGATTGATGACTTTTAGGTGTTTATTTTCAGGAAATCTTGAAAGGGCAAAAATGAGGTATCGAATGACATCAAAATATATAGCTTATTAGCTTATGCAGTCGAAATTTGATTGATTTCTCATGATTGGAATAATGAAGGAGTATTTTTTAAATTTCCTCTAGTATTTAATATTTTTATGAGTTCTTTTGATGTTTTTCTTTCCCTAGTATATATATATATATTCGTGTTTGTCTTTTCTGTTGAAGGTTATATGACTACTTATGAGTTGTGAGGGACTGGTATTGTTCACAAATTAAAGGTCCTTTTTGTTTTTGTTTTTTTTGGTGCTTTAATGAAGAAGGTAGAGTAGACGCATTGAAGTTTTCATTAAAAAGAAGAAACTGTTAGCATAACTCATTCTAACCTTTTTCAAATTCATTTGATTGAGAAAGGAAATTTAAGATCTAGTGGACACTATAGGTAATTTATGATTTAGTGGATACTAATTGGTTGTTTCTGTAGCTAATATGGTATGATTAAAAGGTAATAAGAGAAATATGTAAAGTTTGACCCATTTTAATCATGCCCTTATCACTAATATGGTGTACATATATAGATGGATATTTGGTATTTATAACAACATCTTGAAAAGGTAAGTATGACAAAATATTCTAAAATAATATCAAACCGGTTGGTTGGAGTCGGACCGTTGATCATATCTCTTTTCAGTTCGAATTAAATCCTTGTCATTCTTGATTTGTTTTTTTATTTTTTTATTTATATATAACCTGGTTTCATCCCCTACCCATATGTGGAACCATTTCACTCTTGGAATACCTTCTTGTGTGTTAAATTTGTTATTAAAAGGATATATGAAAAGTAACAACACAACTTACAATTTAGTTACTAAAAATGATATATGAAAAGTATATACACAACTTATAATTCAACAATCATAAATTATTGAAAATGATATATCATACGTATGAATGCAACTTACAATTCAACAATCATATAATTTGACATAATCGAATCGCTGAATGGTTTAGATTTTATCACAATTGGCCGACATATTTGACTGTAGGTTTCAACAAATTATTCGAGCATCCTAATAACTTATTCATCCACAAAAACCCATCCAACCCTTTTAAAGGCTCAAATAAAAAAAAAAAAAAAAAAATAGAAGAAAAAAATGATATCAATTAGGGAGAGAAGGAAAAGGACATGAGTGCCCTCAATTCCATAGTTTTGGAAGATCGATCCCATGCATTAGCGGGAATCTATTGGGAAGCCGTATTTCGTCCGTTTGCTTCCCTCCCTATGCTTTTAAATGCTTCCCATTTCACTTCCATCCTCTCCACAGCAATACAAAAACAGAATGTCCTCTCAATCAAACTTTCTCCCTCTCTTTCCTACACTTCCTAGCATTCCGCCACTCTCTTTCTTGTCCTTCAAGGGTAAGTACTAAGTACTTCTTCAACTTTTTAATCATATATATTCTGATCAATTATATCAATATCAATATATATGTTTATTTTCTCAATTTGATAGTGAAATGAAACATTTTAATACACGGTATAAAACATGGTATACACCCGTATTGTCAAACTTGGTTTCTGAGTATTGATTTGTTGTCTATGTACGAATTGGTGAATACCCAGATGAAATCTTATTAATTAAGATTTTGGTCAGATCTTTCTCTCGGAAATGTTTTTATCTGATTGCTGAGAAAAGATACATATATATATATTGAATAGATCAAAAGTTAAACGGTGTCAAAAGTGTGTGTGTGGATATATAGTTTTGTTTTTGATTATATGGTTTTGGTTTTAGATGGACAAAACGCATTTACAGTCATAATGAGAGAGAGAGAGAGAGAGAGAGAGAGAGAGAGAGAGAGAGAGCAGCTTTAGTTTCATTTGATTTCATTGCATAGACAGACATATATACAGTACTAGGAAACTGGATTCTGTAGTATGTATTAGTTTGAATACATAATATAAAGATTCATATTTCTCTTTAAATTATTGCTTTGTTCCTTTTGTTCTTGATTTTTTTTTTTTCCCCCAAGAATGGTTCCTTTCTTAGTGGCAGCATCGTATATCTCACTATCTAGAGGGGCTACATTTTTTATTTATTTTTAATGTTATATGTTGTTTTATATTACTGTTAAAATATTTTTAAATTTTAAGTAATATACTAATTTTAATTATTGAAACAATGAAACTAAGCAAGTGATTGATTGCATCGCTATTCTATGTTGTAGGTGTCTGGTCATTCGGGGTTAAAGACAAACGAGTTAACTATGATTTTCGTTTGGGATGCAGTGCTATATCCAAGCCTCGCGTTAAAGGTATATACAATACCCAAATATATAATTATTTAATATTTGAGAGATCCGCATACAAACATATATAGATACAAATGTATATGTATTCATTGTATATCCAAAATGTATACATATTTATATTAAATTATGTGTGCAGAATACGCAGACGTGTTTCAAAATGGTCTGTCAGTCATCAAGTGGCATGAAATTGTGGAGGATGACATAAAGAGAGAAGCTATTAAGGTGCTTTGAAAATGAAATTTCTTAACTTTTTTTATTAAAAAAAAAAAAGTTCCACACGGGTAATATCTGTTAACTCGTTTAGTAATATCTGTTCTCCGTTATAATGTTCCACACGCGGGTATTTGAAATTGTGGTTTTTTGATGTGATTTTTACTTTTCCAATTAAAGGTTTCTACACCAAATAATATAAAGGAACGTGTCAGATCCATCAAATCAATGTTGGAGTCAATTGGAGATGGAGAAATAAGCATTTCAGCTTATGACACAGCATGGGTTGCTCTAGTTGAAGATATTCATGGAAGTGGTCTTCCTCAGTTCCCATCTAGCCTCAAGTGGATTGCCAACAATCAACTTCACGATGGTTCTTGGGGTGATAGTGAAATTTTTTTTGCTTATGATCGGATAATCAACACTTTAGCTTGTGTTATTGCATTAAAGACATGGAATATTCATCCTGAAAAGTACCAAAAAGGTATCTTATTTTTTACTTTTTTTAGTGCTTAATTGAATGTGCTTTAGGCTAAGGCTAATCTTTATCAGCTTTGTCATTGATATAGGAATTGATTTTTTAAAAGAAAATATAAGCAAGCTTGAATATGAGAATGCTGAGCACATGCCAATAGGATTTGAAGTTGCTTTCCCTTCACTTCTCGACATAGCTCATAGTTTAGACATTGAAGTTGTACTTGATGATTCTTCTGTGTTGCAAGAGATATATGCCAAGAGAAATTTAAAGCTCACAAGGTATATAGTATATAGCTGCAGACTCAAACTTGAGCCATGATTATGTTTGTTACTTTCCACAATTATAAAAATGATTATAGGTCATGAAAAAGATGTACACCTTATCTTATAAAATCTTGTCAACGTATTAGGTCCATTTGTAATTATCTTTTTACATTGTATGTAATGATTATAGTGTGTGTGTGTGTATGCGTGGGATAGGATTCCAAGGGACATCATGCACAAAGTGCCTACAACACTACTCCATAGCTTGGAAGGGATGCCAGGATTGGACTGGGAAAAGCTTCTAATACTGCAGTCCCAAGATGGGTCATTCCTGTTCTCTCCATCCTCCACTGCCTTTGCACTCATGCAAACCAAAGATGAAAATTGCCTTGGATATTTAAAGAAAGCGGTCCATAGGTTCAATGGAGGAGGTAATTGTAAATTACCTTTTTATCCATCCATTGCCAAACAAACAAAACAAAAATAATTGTTACTTTTCACTTTCCAAATGTGCATGCTTGCTTGCTTTTCTCATTTTGTTTCACTTCATTTTGTTTTTAGTCCCAAACGTGTATCCAGTAGACTTGTTTGAACATCTTTGGGCTGTGGATCGGTTGCAACGCCTAGGAATTTCTAGATATTTTCAGCCAGAGATTAAGGAATGCATTAATTATGTTTACAGGTATAATATTTATTATTTCTTAACTTACGTTTTTTGGATACTCCTTAATAAGACCCATGTATGGATATTCTTTGATCCGATAGTAAAATTAGTTAAGGATATCCATTTGTATTATATTCTCTATCTATGTAAATATGAAGGAATTAGTCCATTATACTTTTGGTGTTTCTAACACATTTAGGGCTCAAATCTCCTCTTTTCAAAAATTCGTTTAATTAATGTGTATTTAAATTTTCAGATATTGGACTGATAAGGGAATTTGTTGGGCAAGAAATTCAGAGGTTCATGATATTGATGACACTGCCATGGGATTTAGGTTACTAAGATTGCATGGCCATGAGGTTTCAACCGGTAACTTTGTTACACACAATCTCTCTAAGACTTTATCTATTAAATTATTATTTATTATACTCTATTACTATATATTATATTATTTATTCAATCTTTCACATTCTTTTGAAATATATTTAGTGTGTTTTTTTTTTTCGGCTGGCATGGCAGATGTGTTTCAACATTTTGAGAAAGGTGGTGAGTTCTTTTGCTTTGCCGGGCAGTCAACACAGGCTGTGACTGGAATGTATAACCTGTATAGAGCTTCTCAGGTGCTGTTTCCAGGAGAGAAGATCCTTGAGAATGCAAAGCAGTTCTCATCAAACTTCTTAAGAGAAAAACAAGCTGCTAATGAGCTCTTTGACAAATGGATCATAATGAAGGACTTACCCGGTGAGGTATGGTCGGTTCTATACCTTTAAAGTACTTGTATTTTTGTAATTAACAAAAAAGCAAGAATTACATAGCTCCTCAATAACCAAAAGGCCACTAGAAAGTTTCTATTCCTGTAACCTATTTTGTGGTGATTTATAAGACTATCCATATGTATTAAATAAACAAATCATAACATGAGTCAATAAATAAGTCATATGATTGAAAATACATATGAATAGTCATTTAAGTCGTTACATAGTAGGTTTGAAGAAGATTCATTCAAACTAATTTGAAGATAAACTTTATCTAAGTTTTAATTGATATAATCGAAAATGTAAAAAGATTTGAATAATCATTTTATGATGAAAATAGAATGTTCAATAGGATAAAATATATTTTTCGCCCTAAAATGGGCTATTAATAATAATAATAATAATTACAGGTGGGTTACGCACTTGAAGTCCCATGGTATGCAAGCTTACCTCGTGTGGAGACGAGATTCTACATAGAGCAATATGGTGGTGAAGATGATGTTTGGATTGGAAAGACTCTTTACAGGTTCTCTCTTTTCTTTGTTCTCCATTCGTTTTTTTTTTTTGTTCTTCTTTTTAAATGATTTTTCTCTTAAATGAATACAAAGATTCTAGGCTTACCTTTATGTTCTAGATACACACTTTGTAAAATCAGACATAGGACTCCTTATAAATATAGTTTATTTAATTAAGATTTATCTAATATATTCTACGGGACTCAAAAAACATCTAAACTAATATAATAACAATAACAATATAAAGTTACGGAATCTAGAATATGATAGTCAATGGTGCCAAAGTCATTAATCATAGACTATAAACATACAATTTCTACTAAGAAATCGACAAAATGAGATATAATTATCATAGACTTTCCCTTTTGAATGATACAGAACGCATCTTTACTATATAATAAAGGAGTATAATATAATATTACTTAAATTAATGATGCCTACCTCTAGATAGAAGCCACATGTACGGCTTATCGATAAAATTTCTCGTCAAACTGTCTTTATGTTTGTCGACATGTTAGGGTAAATGTAAGAAGGTCAGCTTCCTATAGGACATAAATCTAATTAACTCATTATTTAATTATGTTATAGATACATTAAAAAAATCATAAAATCTATCGTGGCATGTTATTTAATTATTTTACGCACATGATTCGAATTCAAGCACAAATCGTGGATCCAATAACATGATACATTGAATTTAAAATTCTAATGATTTTTTAATTACCTCAGGATGTCGAATGTCAACAATGAAACCTATCTGGAGGTAGCAAAACTAGACTACAATAATTGCCAAGCCTTGCATAGGATGGAATGGGACAGTATTCAACAGTAAGTAAAAGAAATTTCACATTGGCCTAATTTTTTTTTTGCTAATCACTATTGGCCCAATCATTGTTATATAATGTATTTAATTTATATTAAATTAAATTACCAAAAGTAGTGGTCTTTGACATGATTCACAGGTGGTACTCAGAATGTAATCTTGAAGACTTTGGATTAAGTAGAAGAACCCTTCTCTTTGCTTATTTTCTAGCCTCATCTAGTATTTTCGAACCAGAAAAGTCCATAGAAAGAATTACATGGACTAAAACCACAGCCTTGGTTGAGGCAATTTCATATTACTTTGATGAAGAGGAAATGAGGAGAGATTTTCTACAAGAATTCAGAAACAGCAACAATACACTAGACTACATATACATAAGGTAAATTTAAAATTTGGAAGACAATAGCTTTTAATTAAAATAAGTTACAAAATCGACTACTTTGTTTCTTTCCTTGTTTTTTCTATGATCACAATACTATTATGGACGGCATAAAATCCAAATGGTCTATCATATAGTGCTCAGATTAATCTTTTGCTTCTTTCCTAATATATTATTTATGATTTTAATTTGTTGATTATGGTAGCTAGCTAGGCCTTTATATATTATTCTCTTTGTTGTACGTTTTATAATTATTGTCTTAATTAACATCATTACATTTATTAATGTCCTTAAGTGGGCTCATCATAGTACTTTGTCCTTTATATTATTATATTAACCAAGAAAAGTTTACAATTGTGCTACACTAGCAACAGAATAATTAGCTGGCTTAGTGCTAAAACTGCCCCCAAAATGGGTTTAGTGAGAATTCAAATCCACTCCACTCATAATAGGAATAGCCAAGAATTTTTTGCTAATATTTTCTAATTTCTCTAACAAAGACATTTAAGATTTAAATCTCTATTTCACCAATTATCAAATTATTAGAAAATAAAAAACCAATAGTAGGAATAATCCTACCAGGCCAATGATCAACTTGTTGTACATATCCTGTGTGCACACATACGATGAGATTGCATTAAATTAGAAGATGTGTGGGTGTATATCATAAATAATAACAATAATAATAATAAACTACAAGAAAAAGCAACCAAGCAAAGGAATCTAAAGGTTCAAAATGCATTTCTTAATATGTTCTATATCTTATGTGACCTTTAATTTGGGTTATCTTTCTAGATTCTCAAAATTTTCTAAAGGATTATTTTTTTAATTATTCCCTTATTTAATTGCTCTAATGGAATGTAGGTATTTACAACTTACAGTTACAAGTAGTTAGATTCCTGCAAAACCTCACTTTTGTAGAAATATGAGTCACATGAAAAAGTGGTTATCAACGGGTTTAGAAATTGGAAAAAATTGTTTTTAATCGACTGTCAATAGTAACACCATTTAATATCCTCTTACTGACAAAATATGATTTTTCTTGAACTTAATTTGCGCTCAACCGGTTGATAAGTCGTATAGGGGAATTTTGGAAGAAAAAAAAAATGATTCCTCCAATCTCATATTTTCGAAAATCTTATCATGTATTTTGCTTAATCGGCATGCATATGATTTAGATTTTTGAATATTATTAGTGTTCTCAAGCAAGGGAAAAAAAGGAACATGTAAAATATATATCATATGTATCTTGTATATTCTTCTAAAAAAAACAAAAATTGTATCTTGTATATAAATACTTGGTGAAAAAATAATGTCTTAAAAGTTAAAACTTCATGAAAGAAGTTCAAAATCTCATATCCTCGAGACACTTATAAGTTATAACATGTCTTATTAAACCAAACATAAACATCATTACATTTAGATTTCAAGCTTTACAATTATTATAATTTTGAATGCATAAAGATTCTCTGACCAAACTCCTCTTTTAAGTTATTGAAAATATTCATGTTATTTGTGTTGCAGGAGGTCAAATACTAACAAGCCATGGCAAGGGCTTATGGGGACCTTGGTTGAAACCATAAATCATCTCTCATTGAAAGCACTGAGGGCACACGGTCAAGAAGTTAGCCGGCATTTACGTCTAGCAGTGAGTTACTTGCAAAACATCCACAATTCTATGATAAATTGTTGTCCCATCCACATTGAAAAGACTTTACCTATTTTAACATATATTCAATTTATTAAATTTATTGTTTGTTTGAGTTCACTTAAAAAAGTGGGTACAGCTATGCTTATATCTCGAAAAAAACAATTAGTTTTAAATTAACATAAATAAATAAGCTATAAAAAAATAAAATAAAAAGCATGTTTAGCTAAGCTTATTCTACGGCTAATTTATTTGCTTAATAATAAGTTTAATGACATAATATTTTTTCATAATTCTTGATATTTTTTATTGTGATTGAGATATAATAAAAATAGTATTAGTGATAAACCCAAGTGAAAATGATATTGTTTTAATCACAACAAATGATACCAACAGTTAGACAAAAAAAAGTGATAAATTGACTTATTTAATACGAAACAAGTTGCATAACCCCATTACCTATACCACATATAAACCAATTTTGTCATTTACCTACCATACAAGATTGGCAAAGTGATTCCAAAGTTTTTAATTTGTTGTTTCTGTTTTTATGTTATTAAATAAAGTGGGAAAAGTGGCTTGTGAAGTGGCAAAGTGAAGGCGATAGGCAGCAGGGAGAGGCAGAGCTAGTTGTGCATATGATAAATCTCACCGCTGGCCGTTTGTTTTCGGAGGAGATAATGTCTCATCCTCAATATCAAAGACTGTCTCATCTCATTAACAAAATATATTATCAACTTTGTTCTTATCAAAAGCAAGAGGTTAGTAATCACTCACGTACACACCTTGGACGAATGATATATACTTTGGAATCTTTCATCATTTTGACTGCGTGCTTTTTGCCAGCAACTTCATTTTGATATATTCTATCTCGGCCCAAGAAGCTTTTTTTATTTTCTAATAAATAAATAAAAACATAGTGTGTTGCTTTTTTCTTTTCACTATAAATAAAGCTAAAACCAACAAAAGTTAGGCACTATTTCTATTTGTAATTGGATTAAGATCTTCTGTGTTCTTATAAGTTTATTCATTCATTATGCAATGAGTTCGATCGGATTTTGATATGTTATCCATAATTTAAATAAATGTAAAAATAATGCTAATAAGTGTTTATTTAAAAATTGATAATATGATAAAATGATTTTATTTTGGGACTTGAGAGTCCATTTCACAATTAAGATTTTAGTTTCTAAATATAACAATGTATAAACTATGATTTTATGATATTAAAAACTCTAGACACCATAAATCACAGCTAATAACATTATTACACATAACTCCATATATTTGCAACAAAATTATGGTAAATTTGTTATAATACCTTGCATAAATCTTGTAAATTTAACTTCCTACACATTTATATGTTTGGCATTTTTCTAACTTGTGAAAGCTAAGTTCTTATGAGTGAATCGAAAGGGCAATACAACTTTTTTGTGCTTTTTTTGGTAGGCCCCATGGAAAACCCAATTGTGCAAAAATGTAGGCGGCACAATTGAGAAAGTAACTGAAATTCTTTTTCAAGATCAAATGCCTAAATAGCTAATATATTGATTCCATACAAATCCCATTGCATTAATGCTATAAACCTATTTCACCCTTTCTAATAGGTTGTTGTTTTTCTAAATCTACCAGGTATACAACAATGGCAGCAACACTTCATGTTGTAACAACATCATTGCCCCCAAAATAGAATCAGACATGCAAGAACTTGCGCAATTGGTACTCCAAAACTCCTCAAATGATATTGATTCTGATATCAAGCAAACTTTTCTGACGGTAGCAAAGAGTTTTTATTATGCAGCCTACTGTGATGATGGGACTATCAACTTTCACACAGACAAAGTACTATTTGAAAGAATAGTTTGAATATGGGAGTTTATCGAGCATATATATTCTCTCACAAGGTTTTATTTTTTATGTAAAAAGAAAACCACAAGGGTATTTTTTTTTTGTAAAAAGAAGAAAAAAGGAAATAAAGTTGATTCAGTCCATGTCCAAAGGGCCAAAAAAGTAACTATCTGACCGGACAAGAAGTGAAGTAATAATTACACATAATTTTATAAATAGAATAAAAAATAAATAAAAAAGTAGAGAGGAAAGAGACAAAACACAAAAGGAGGCCTTTTTTATGAGTTACAGGAGGATGCCAGTTGACCAGTCGAATGGTTTGCACCATCCAACTCTATCTATCACACTAACATTACCCAAATGTTGCATTTAGATTGAGGGCTCAAAATCAAATTTGAAGAATAATTATTAGTATAACTTACTCTATATGAGACAACACATAATTAGACTTAAATCTATCCATAAGGGTCCGTTTGTTTCACTGTAAAATATTTTCCGAAAAATATTTTCAGATTTGCAGGTGTTTGTTTCGCTGTAAAATAGTGGTTAAACGGAAAATAATTTCCGTTGACCGGAAAATCCTTTGTCAAAATTTGGAAAATGGTTTACGAAATTTTTTTTCGTAAAACATTTTCCAAAAACACACGTCTCACCCCCATCTCTTCTGCTCTATCTTTCACACAACACAGTAAAATATTTTCCGGAGCATTTTCCGGAATGCAACCAAACACAGAAAAAAAAAATCATTTTCCCTGAAATCATTTTCATCCGAAAACATTTTACAATGGAAAATATTTTACAGCGAAACAAACGGAGCCTAAGTTTCATCAAATAGAAAGAAGAAGAATTCTATTTTATTCAAGTTAATTAAAAAAGGGTATCCTTTAGTTCTAATTCTTAATTCGATCCAAATGAACCAAATATGAATGAGATTATAAGAATCATCATTGCTTGAAAATTTATGAATAATTCAATGCAAAATCAGAAAATAAATTTGCCTAACATGCTTAAATTTATTTGCCTTTTCTCTTTATCTGAATTTTATAATTTAAGGGTCCTAAAATGCCAGCACCAAACTCATATGAGGCACAAAATAGGTGCTTAATAACACTAATATGTATAGTCTCAATATACTTGTATTCACTCTTGGACCAATTCCAGAAGTAGCTAAGTCACAATCTTACTTTCAATCCAGTCATGAAAGATTGCAATACAAAATTCCCATTTAATATATTGCAACCAGTATATACTTCAAAGAACCAAAATCAATGTTGTGAAGAGTACCAAAACTTCAAAAAAGGAATCTCCGAAAGGATTAGTGGTATGCACAAATTTAGTGGATATATATGGTAAACCACATTAAGTTGTTTTGTGAAGAATGTGCACTTTTTGAGCTTGTTGGTATAATGGTTTCCCCCTAAATGTAAGCAAAATAGAAAATGGCAGACACGATCACATACTATCATGTGAAGGAAGTTTACCATATCCCACATCTAAGATTTGATATCCCATTATTGAAATATGAAAGATTTATGCCCAACTATCTATTGTCCCATTTCAAATTCCACACAACTGGGTTTGTCTAAATGAACCAACTCTTTATGATATTTTGACTAGCGACTTGACCTACCATGATTTAGCCAGTGGACCAATTCATCAATAAGTACGAGTATGGCACTTTCATCAGGTGGAATTTCAAGAATATTGACTGTGAAATGTAAAGCCAATGAGATAAGACATGTGAAAACTAGGTTACAAGTTTAGTGGAGTAAAGTTTAGTGGAGTAAGTGCAAAATTAAGAACGCAAAATTGGATTCAATCTATCACTTTTTGACCAAATTTAGAAAGACAAACATAAAAGTAAAATGTTCAAACAGCAAATTACCAAGTTAGTCATTTTCATCCAAGTGTCAATCGCTATGGTTGCAGCTTCAACATGGTATCATTGTATGAGTTGTTTGACGACTTGCAAATAATAATGATTTTCAAAACCTCTTTCATAACTTCTGCAATAGAAAGGAAAATAAATGTGAAGAAAGTCAAAAGGCAATAGTAGTGATGGAGTTAGGATTTTTTTTTTTTGGAAGGGAAGAAAGTATGTAAATTTTTATGTAACTTATAGTTTTTTTTTTTCATATTAATATACTATTGTTAATGAAAATTTTGAAAAGGCAGGGGTCCATGACTGTGGTTGTGGCTGGGTCTTGAACAAACAAAACAAGGTCTGGAACATGATTGTATTTGTGGTTTTGGTTGACCAGATTTAAGTGATAATAGAAGAGTGTGTGTGTGTGATGAACTGTGATCACATGGCAAAAGGAATGTCATAAAAGAAAAAGTGTGTATTTAACTATTTATTAACCACTTGGGTCCATCCAGTGAGCCACTTGAAAATCATTCAACTGGGATGGAAATTGGAATCCCTAAGTCACATGCTTGTTAGTGGTGGCTACTTTTTTTTTTTTTTATTCAGTTTATATATATATATATCCTTTTAAAGTAAGACATAGTTTTTCTCCAACCTGATTTGGAGGAATCCTCCTTCAACCCACTATGTGGCAAACAAATAGACCATCCACATGTGTATTTTAAAAAATCACATGACTCATTAAAAATATCATGTGACTAAAAGTATACGTGAATGGTCTATTTACTTGCCACTGGTTGGAGGCAAACTATTTCCTTTAAAGTATGGTTTAAGTTATTGTTTAAACTCAAATCAATAAAAGGAAGTTGTCTCAATCAAGCACTTAAGCGAGTTGGGATTAGTTTTTTCCTTTTGTCGTTTTTTAGCTTATTAAAACCTTACTTTTCTTAAATATGACTTTATTGTTATCAATTCTAAACAAATAGATACATAAACTTTTATATAAAAAAAGATTGTCTTATATATATTCGAAACCATAACACTGAATGGTTTGGCGCCTTTAAAATCATGAAAGAAGGGAGTGTGCAGTACAGAAAAGAAGTTTGATAATATATTCGATTGGAGGTGGAAATGTGATTTTCCTGTCGACGACAGATTTGGGTAGAGGACAAGGAGAATTTCAATGGAAATAAAGGCTGACTCCCAGTACAAAAAAGCAAGAATGGATGACCCTGTTTGGAGGCTAGCCCATTTTGGTAATGCCCCTCAACTTCCATTACTGCTTTGTGACTTTGATTTTTGAGAATTAGGACGAGGGCACGTGAGGACTTCTTTTTCATTGCTTGATTCTTTGTTGTGCAAGCGGCGAACATGCAGATGCCATGGAACCCACCTCTCCAAATGGAGGGGCCTACCAACAGTGGAAGAAAGAAAGATTAGATATAGTGAGGAAAATTTCAATTCAATTGGGTTCATGGTTTTACAGTGTAGCTTAGTGGTCAGGGTTTGGATTTGGACCATGTACAAAGCTCTCTGCTACTTCTGGTTCTGTATCTCTCATGCTTAAAGAAATAACACAATTTTGACATTTTATAAAAACTGATCCTTCTGATTGCAGATGATAGAACCAAGATTTCTTCACTATAACCAACGCCCCCTCACGTCTTTTTCTCCCAAAGAAATAAAAAACCAATTAGGTAAAGATACCCACTAATGAAGTGCAGAGAAAAGAAATTCCAGGCATGCTTGCAGCACTTTGGGTAGAGAAAGCTATTTCCAAGAGGGTGCAACTTTTGATGGGCCATAGCTACTTAAGAATGAGCTGGGCCTATTTGGGGATTGGAACCTACAATAGTCAGTATGGATGCATTCCATATGATTCGAGCCCACTTCAAATTTTGCAAGTGAAGTCCACCCAAATCAATACAGATCCTCTAAATGGACGACTGTTCTTTTATGACTCAGCAAGTTAAGTTTCAATATTAAGATTGATCCAACAAATAGTCTTGCAATGGATGGTGCCTTTTCAATAAGAACTTCAAGAGTTATATGATAAAGCAAGCTACTCATTCACAGAAGAAAGAGGTACTAATAGTACATGGACCACTTCAAAACTTCCAGTTATGATTTTGGACAAATAATATCAGCAGATTTACCAAATCACATTTCAACATGGAATTCTAAAACCACTATAAGATTGCCTAAACTCCACATCTGGAAAAGTCGCAAGCACGTGGTGATGAATCATCATTCAGTTTAGCCAACAAAAATTACATAAAAAGCAGATCTAATCATACTCTAATTCATCAGGAGTAATTGGCCGTTTAAGGGGGATGATGGACTTCTTTTCGACATCCCGAGATAATGCTTTCCTCATATCTGAAAACAGAACACATGGATAGAAGATAAGATTCAATATGAGTTTAATAATAAAAATCATGATCTTCTTTGTTCTTGGATGTGAAACTCACCTAACCCATCTTCCTCCCCAGAATAGTAGCGTAGCACCCGTCTATAGATTACATACCCAAGCTGAGAGATGAAAAACAAAGAAATGTTAGGTAAGTGAGCATCATCTTGACCTGTTGAAAGGGAGAAATGACACAAGAAAGCATCATCATAAATACTGGCAGTTAAGAAAATATCAACGATGGTTAATAGAATTGGTCCCAACAAAACAAAAATAATGGGTGGGACCAGGAGTTGAGACAGGAAATTTCTTTTGGGTGAAGCAATTAATAACATCTCTGTGGCACATGGTAGCAGTAGTTAACTATGATTCCCGATAAAAATACAGTAGTAATAGATAGTTACAAAATAACAGAACTCGAGGTCATAAATATAAATTAATCATTTTGGTTGCAAAAGGCCACCTGCAATTTTTTTTTTTATTGGTAAGTTACACATGTACCTTGTGGATCTTGAACCCACAAGGACCTTGCTCTTACAAGGGGAGAAGGTGCGAATTGAGCCTAGATCTCATTGGCAAGGTCACCTACTCTTCTGTTTCTTTTTTTATTTTTTTTTATTTTTTTGAGTGGATGAATGAGTTTCATTGAAACAAGCAGCCTTTGAAGAAGCTGCAAACAATCAACTACAAAGAACACACAGCCCACAGCCAAGCTGTAAACAAATCTAAACAGAGAAATGGCTAACACAGTCAACTGCAAACCCTCACAACTTAAAGAAGAAGAGAAAGATTAAATTAATCTAAAGACAACTTTCTAAACATCAACACATAGGTAATAGCTTCTGCTACCACAAACAGAACCATTTCCAAAAACATTATCTGAGACTTTCCATTTGCGGAAGGAACCTTTTATAAGAATAGATCATATGTAAGTGCACCAAAAATTAGAAAGGGGACAGCATCATA
Organism: Fagus sylvatica; assembly: GCA_907173295.1. Lineage (NCBI taxonomy): Eukaryota > Viridiplantae > Streptophyta > Magnoliopsida > Fagales > Fagaceae > Fagus > Fagus sylvatica. The sequence continues at coordinate 30,983,952 of OU015771.1, forward strand.
TATGAATATACATAGAGGTTCATTTGCTAAGGCAATTAAATAGGAACTTTATAATCTAAAGGTCCCTTCTAGCACGGCCAATGGATGACGGGCACACTGCTGGGACAGTAAGTACTTTCCATCAACTGCAAAGTACTCTGACAGACTTTGTAGTACGGTAGTTACCACAGAATAAAATGTTTGATTATGTGTTGGGATTCTCAAATAGTATCTAGTCCACATGGACATGGTCTTCAGGAAGCTACTGTGACATCAAGGTTGGAATTTTAAGAAGTTCCCAGAAAATGTCTAAACGGGGCCCCAAAACAAACACAAGGAACAAGAAAGCATGATATCATTCATTAAAATTAATGTAGTAGTGAGCTAGATGAGAAGTCTTGACAAGTAGATCGGCCCCACACAAACTGCCTTTATACCATGGAGGAGTATTGCTGAGGAGTGCCCCTAGCTGAGGAATTGGTGGAATTATCATCGAAATCTTCCAGCTAGATGTGTTATCAAAGTAGATATTATGAAAGCCAATGAATCAGCAAATTGGAAGTTTCTTCTAAAAACACTGGCTGCCATTGGCATTCCATAGAGATTTATTGAGTGGATTGAAGCATGCATAACTTCACCTTGGTTTTCAATTTCATTAAGTGCTCTCTTGTGAGCTACTCTAAGGGTGAAAGATACTTGACACAGGGCGATCCACAGTCACCATATTTTTTTGTTATAACTATGGAACTTTTTTCAAGATTGTTGAAAGGAAGGATAGATTCAAAATCCATCCTACATGTGAGAAAGTAGCTCTATCCCACTTATGTTTGGCAGATTATTTGATGCTTTTTGTTGCTGCTAAGGAAGGCGCCATTCAAGCTATTCAAATACATTTTTAAACAGATGTCAGGATTAGCAGTAAATCCAAACAAGAGTGGGATCTTCTTCTCTGCTTGTTCCCAGGGAGTTGAAAAGGCAAAATAATCTTCAAGTTTAAGGAAGGTTCTCCTCCGGTAAAATACTTAGGTTTGTCTCTCATTTACGGAGAATTGGCTGCTAAGGATTGCATGTTACTGATTGAGAAGATTGCTGCTAATCAATTCTTGGTCAACCTAAGGTTTTCATTTACTAGCAGATTACAACTTATTCAATCAGTTCTTTTTGGTATCCAAGTTTATTGGACTAGTACTTTCAACTTGCCTGTAAACGTGATCAAAGACATTGAGAAACTGTTCCAACTCTTATCTGTGGAGTGGTTCAGATCAGTTTGAAACTAAAGCAAAGGTGAATTGGGATCAAATCTGTTTGCCCAAGGCAGGAGGGTTGGGATTAAAGAAAATCAAGGATCAACTTGGTTCCATTTGGGTTGCTTGGGTTTACAAGCACCCATTAAGACATAGAAGTTTTTGGGATGTTAAAAATCCTCATGATAGTTCATGGGGTTGGAGGAGAATCCTAAAACTTCAAGATATAGCAAGACATATAAAATGGCTAATTGGAAAGAAGATAAGAGTATTCCTCTGGTCTGCTAATTGGCATCCACAGGGAGCATTAGCTCCTAAGTTCAGTAGTCGAGTTATCTATAAAGTCTCAAGTATAAGTGGAGAATGAAATTGGAGACCTGCTCGATCAGAGGCCCTTGTTACCATTCAAGCAGATTTACCTAAAATCAGACTAGCAGAGGATGATACAATAGTTTGGTCCCCATCTAAGTCTAGTGAATGCTCTTGTAAATCAGCTTGGGAGTTGATTCATGAGAGAAAGAAAGAAATAAGATGATGGAGGCTGGTTTGGGATAGAGTTATAGTCCCAAAGCTTTCATATATTCTCTCTGGTTAGCTGTCAGAGGAAGGCTTTCAACTCGTGACAGACTTGCTGCTTGGGGATACACTGGTGGTGTGTAATGTGTTTTCTGCAGAAATCAATTGGAAACCAGAGATCATGTTTCTTTGAGTGCTCCTTCACTCATAGAATTTGGAAACAAGTGATGCAAGTCTATAAGCAATCAATTCAGAGAGCTGATTGGAGTGCTATCATACAATGGGGAATTGAAAACCTGAAGGGAAAGAGTTTGGGGTCAAAATCGGAATGATTGCCCTTTTAGCTACTGTGTATCACACCTGTCTCCAGAGAAATGCTAGAGTTCATAATGGTAAAATTATGACAGAAGATGTGCTCATGGGCATTAGAATAAACTGCTTAACCCATTAGGGGTGAATGCCCTTAGATTACCCGGCAATTGGTTATGGCGGGTGAGGTCAGTTGCTCCGTAGGTTTTACTGCCTAGAGGTGAATCCAAAGGGCTCTCCTTTAGAAAGGCCCCCTTGGTTATTAAAAAAAAAATAAAATAAAAAAAATGATGGAAGATGGTAAAGACTTGTGAAATGAAATTAGATGGAGAGCATGCTCGTATATTCAAATTACACTCTCTCTTATAGACACAGACTTGTGTAAGTTGTAACAACCTGATAATTCAAAACTGAAAACTAGCTGTGTAGCTAGCAGTGACTAGTGGGGTTAGATGATTATTGCTTGTTATCTGTTGAGTTTAGTAGGTGGGTAGATGTTTTCTCTGATGAAGCCATGTTGGCCTGCTAGGTAGCATTCTAAGTGTTTTTGTGTTTTGAGCTTGAATTGTTTGTATGGATTTTTGTTTGTTAAATAAAATTACTTATCAATGAAAAAAAAATAAAAGAACTAGATGAAAGCATGTTAGAGCAACTTAATAGCTACAGACTAGCTATTATGTGCAGAAAAATATCAGAGAGAATATCCATGCTAAGGCTAATATTAATCATAAACAATAGTAAACATTCATTTCCAATGAAGAACATCTGAATATAATAATTGTCCTAAAAATGAAAAGTACAAGTGACATGAACATCCTCAAAATGCAAAATTTGCCAAAGCAAGATTGAAGCTCTAAAATGAATCCAACATTTTAGGAAAGTTTCTAGCATATAGAAGTATTGGAAATGACAGCACTAACAGATCAAAACTTCATTCAGCAACGAGGAGAAAAAAGTCAAATTAAGGAAAAAAAATCCTAATAGCCGCAAGAAGTTAAATACCTAGAACAACATTCCTGCATTTTACAACTCAGAAAATAATCATATGAAAGCAAACAAATTTCCAAGTTGAAAAGAGAATTTAAAAGAAATCACCTTTTCATACATCTTTATCGCTGGCGTGTTTGATGCTCTAACGAAAAGATCGACAAAGTAAGCCTTATCACTGCCAGAAGGAAGTTCTTATTAGTATATACAAAGACAAGGCTGAGTCGCCAAACACCTAAAACAACTACAAGACCGATTAAAGGTACAAAACTACTCACCAGTCACTATGCTTATAAGTGATTAAACAAGCAAATATACAAGCCAATAAGAGTTTCTCTGCTCTATGTCAAGACATTAATCAACATGGGACTTTAAAATGTAGTTGCAAGAGGGAGGTACAAGCACAGAAAGGAAGATATCACACTTCAATTGTATAAGTTAATGTCATTGTGAAAATGGCCAATATAGCTATCAGAGATGTCAATGACTACATAAGATCTACATGTTCTGCACAACCCAGATTGATCAATACTTCAATAGCAACCTAAATTAACACCTTTCAGTTCCACAAGCTTTTCAATCAATTAGATTCAATGTAATGTTCGTATTGGCTGCTTTGGAAGTTAATGTCAAGCCAGAAAGCTCAAAATATCCTCCATAACAAATTACAATAACACAAGAAAAAAAAAATCATAAAAACAACGTATTACTACAGGAAACCAGTGAAAATTTAATCATAACCTATGACTTCACAAATGGTAAACACTGTCCCTAGAATTGAATCGAACTCAATCTCTCTTGGTAACAATAACAATAGAACCACAACAACACAGCTCCTAGAATATCAAAATCTTTTATTATAAATCTCTCGGGGTAAAAGCACTGCTCAAACCTCCATATCAATGCCATTGAAACATACTAATGTGGCTTCACAATGCAAAGTTCATAAGGTAACAACATTGAGTTATATCATAAAGGTTCGACGATCATAATAACAAATAGCACACGCGAAAAAAACACGAACAATATAAAAATCTAAACAAAACAAAGGTGGCAACAAGAGAAAGTTAAGTTACATCTTGTCACTGATATCTTCTAGTAGGTTCATCAGTTTCTTGGCTAATTGCTGCCTTCGATATTCCGGATCAACGGTCACCGCAGTTACATGACCATGCCAACTCTCCCCTTGCCCCTCAACTTTTCCCATAACTATTAAAACAGACACAATTACATCTTAATTAATCCTCCATTTCAATAATTGCAATCAATTTGTACACAATTAGAGAAAGATAAAGAGAGAGAGAGAGAGAGAGAGAGAGCTTACTGTAACCCATGACGCGGTTACCGGGAGCTTGGGCGACATGGAAATAGTCAGGCCATCTAGCTAAATAGGTCATGTAGAAGGACATGTTGAACTGTATATATATATATAAGGTTTAGCAAAATGCAGAAATTAAGAGAAATTAATAAAGTATTTGGGGGAAAAAGAAAAGAGAGAAGAGGTTACGGTTTCGGTGAGGTGGTCCATATTGACAGAAGAGAAGCGAAGAAGATCGTTGCAGCAAAATCTGCGTATAGTCGTCATCTCTGTATATCTCTCTCTCTCTCTCGCGCTCGCTTGCGCATTTGTTTGGGGTAGCTTATGATAAGGGTAGAGAATGAGTGTGTGACCCGCCCCGGTGGATTGTGTTACGGATCGTGGAGGTATTTGATTAGCTTTAGACCGAACCCGAGTGGAGAATGTTTGAGAATGGCAATTACCCCAAAAAAAAAAAACCTTATTCACGTTTAAAAATATTAGCCCAAATATCTCTCATTTATATTTGTAAAACTAGTATGTTCCTCTTATGTGGTTGGATTGATTTCGATTGAATTAATCTAAAACTGAATTTTATAATATTATTAAATTAAGTTCAAGCATTGCATTCTTTATTTTTGTTCACAAGCCTTATTTTCGTCCCATACTATATTCAAATAATATTAAACTATTCACTGAAATTCAAAACCATTCGAGTTAGAATATAATGTCTTATATGTTGATCTTTGTTAAGGAAGGAGTCTCTCTTACTAGTGGACTGAGACAAATTAACTAATAAAATTGGACGAAAAGATTAATAATACTCATTTTTAAAATTTTAAGAATTAAATGCGCTCATCAAATTTCAAAGATAAAAAATATTCAATAAATAAACTTTAATAACCAATAATATATTTTAGTTGATTTAAAAGGGAATATGATACTCTTCATTTCAAAATTTCTCTATTTAGTCTATTTTGTAGTTCAGATTTTATTTTTTGATTTAAAATTTTAAATAACGTAATAATCTGTATATTATATGTAATGTGGATTTTCAAAGCAAAATTAGCCGTATACCTTCTTCCCCACCTTTTTCTCCATCTTACTTGGATATTCTTTAACAACATTTCCACTTCTTGTATTGTTCAAGAAAATTCTTAAATGATCTTTAGACTAATATCCCCGAATTAACTTCCCTTGAAAAGGAATCTAGATATTAGCTAGATTTGACATATTATTTTTCAAAAAATTGATTTCAGTATGTCCCAAAGACATAACTTCATCAAAAGATTCATCAAAATTATAAACTTAACATTTTAATCTGAAACTATGAAATGAAGCAAATGAAAATTATAATTTTCCATTCAAAAGCCGTAATATTTATCAACAAAAAAAAGTCTTAGCAAAGTACAAAGACATTATCCAAAAAATTAAAAAATCAAACCGTTGTAATAGAATCGGGTCGAGACCCGGAAACCCGACTTACAAGCCAAGGATAAACAAACAATAACGAAACGAGCTATCCAAAGTCCAAACCCCAAACGCATCCACTTCTTCTTCTTCTTCATCGAAACAAGCCCTAGCGAGACAGAGAGAGCGCCAAGATGGACCTCTTGAAGCAAGAGATCATGAAGAAGAAGCAGGCTTTGAAAGAAGACACAGGCGGAAGACGATTCTTCAAGCGCTCCGAGCTCGAACAGAAACAAATCCAGAAGCTTCGCGACCAAGAGAAACTCGAACTCCAAGCCAAATCTCACCGCCATTCGTCTTCCAACACCACCACCAATCCCAACAGCTCCACCTCCACATCCACAGCAACCACCACCACCGACACCACAACTACTGCCGCCACCTCATCCGCCGCATCCAAATCCCTCACCGACGAGCAGAACATCGATAACCTCGTCCTCCCCAGACAAGAAGTGATCCGACGCCTCCGCTTCCTCAAGCAACCGATCACTCTCTTTGGCGAGGACGACGCGGCAAGGCTCGACCGGTTGAAGTACGTGCTCAAGGCCGGTACGTTCGAGGTCGATAGCGATATGACTGAGGGCCAGACCAATGACTTCCTTCGTGATATCGCCGAGCTGAGGAAGCGACAGAGGTCCGGGATGATGAGCGAGAGGAAGAGGCAGAAAGGAGACGATGAGAAAACGGAGGATAAGGATGGAGGTGGAGGGGAAGACGAAATGAGCGGCGGCGAAGGAGGATCGAGCGGCGGCGTCGATCATGATAAGGATTTGAAGCGGATGAAGGCGAATTTCGACGAATTGTGTGTGGAGGATAAGATTCTGGTGTTCTTCAAGAGGTTGTTGAATGAGTGGAACCAGGAATTGGATGAAATGGCTGAGGCCGGGAAGCGAACTGCCAAGGGGAAGTCCATGGTGGCCACTTTTAAGCAGTGTAAGCGGTATCTGAATCCACTGTTCAAGTTTTGCAGGAAGAAGGTGAGTGGTTTTGATTTTGATTTGGAATTTTTTAAGTGCTTGAATTTTGTTTGGTTGCAATATTTGTCTATGCTAATTTCACTTGGTAGTAACTTATGAATATGTGAATTCAAGTATTGAGAATTAGATTGCAATATTTGTCTATGCGAATTTCACTTGGTAGTAACTTATGAATATGTGAATTAACTGATCAAAAAAAACTTATGAATATGTGAATTCAAGTATTGAGAATTATATTGCAATTTTTGTCTATGCTAATTTCACTTGGTAGTAGATTATGAATATGTGAATACAAGTATTGAGAATTAGGGTGATAGAACCAAGAAATACATGACCTTACAGCCAATGAGCTCTAGCTCAAATGGCGCGCTTCCTTCACCTATAAGAATGGGTGGAGGGTGAAGTTGTGGGTTCAAAGCTGACTGGGTGCGTGTGTAACTTTGGAAGTTCTAGAAAACTATATGACCTGACCTTGATTTTCTTTTTCACTTTTTTGATAAGTAATGAAAATTGGTAAAGGATTAAAAGGATTAATGCACAGCATGAATATATTGGAACTTGGAAATTCAAAGAAGTAATGAAATTTGTTTCTGAGCTATTGTCACATCTTCCCATATGGTATCTTGGCTTATCTGTAATGTGTAATTGCTGCAACTCTCAACTCTATATACGTGAAGGAATTGTTGGCGGTTTTATTTGTTCTCTTCATCAAAATGTGGTGTATAGGTTGTTGGAGATGACCCTTTGTGCTTAATGCTTATAGATAAGCCTTCCTTTCCAAGAGCCTTGTGATAGAAAGCCTGAAACTTGTGAGTTGTGACTGAACTTTACCTGATGAGTCTAGGATAGAGAAGGCTTCACGTCGGTGCTTAAACCTTCTCTCTCTCTCTCAGTCCTTGGCAATTTTTGAACCTAAAATTTAATGTAAGCCACCCATCCCTTTAAGGCCTGATCTTAGGCCTCGGGACTCACCAGTCATCACAACTATATCTGAAGCGAGTTCCAAGTTCCATGCCTTGAAGTCAACATGGATCACCTCTCACAACTGATTATAAAATACTGTATTATATGTATTTCTAATTTCCACTATGTTTGAGAGGATCTCCATTTTATGTTGTACATGTACATATAGACACGCATAGAAACATATAAATCATTTTCTTTTTGGTTGGCACTTTTGTTTTGCCTTTTCCATTTCTTTTTGTTGGAAGATGACTCAGTCTGTTGAATATTTTGATATATAAAGAGACTGCAACTGCATGCGGAAATGTATTGAGCTGCATGAAGTCTTTTAATTGATGTGACATCAGACCACAGCTGGAAATTAAGTTTCCTTTGGACTGACTGGTACCATAGTGTTGAACTGTTTGATTCTTTGAAAGCTTCTGAAGTGAGAAGAAAGTGGAGCATAAATTATTAAATTGGGCTGATGAACCCCCCACCCCCAAATGAAAAAACTCCTCATTCATGTTGAATTGTTGATTCTCTTTTATAGGTTCTTCCGGATGATATTCGCCAAGCATTGCTGTTAGTGGTTGAATGCTGCATGAAGCGAGACTACTTAGCTGCAATGGACCATTATATCAGGCTTGCCATTGGAAATGCACCTTGGCCTATTGGTGTCACTATGGTTGGTATCCATGAACGTTCAGCCCGTGAGAAGATCTACACTAATAGTGTGGCCCACATTATGAATGATGAGACGACTAGGAAGTACTTGCAATCAGTCAAGAGATTAATGACCTTTTGCCAACGACGCTACCCATCATTGCCATCCAAAGCTGTTGAGTTCAACAGCCTGGCAAATGGTAGTGACTTACAATCTCTGCTAGCAGAAGAGAGGGTTTCTGGGGGTAATCTAGCCTCTGAGGAAAGGCTTCGGATAATGCCTGCTCCAAAGGAGAGCTAGCTATTATGTATTCTATGATCTGTTTATGGGATAATATTGCATTTCAATGTTCTAAATGCCATCCAAATCTAAGCTTTCAATGGTAAATTCACTCTTTGACTTTGGATGTTTTCATTGATTGTGTATCAATATCAATGTAGAAAGTGAAGTTTTGTAGAGATTTGAAAAGTTATATCTCTCAATAAGTTTAGTCACACAATTTTTTTTCTCTTCATAATTGCTTAATATGACTTGTTATGATTGGTGTATAATGAAAATTGTATTAATGGTGGATCCACGTAAAAATTATGTTACTCCAACTACAATAGATCATTTTAGTAGCTCAATTGAGTCTTGAACTTGGAGGGCATGCTATCATTGATTTTTCCCCTCTGTAAATCAATTCAACTTTACTCTATAAGAAAGTATTATTTAAATTAGAAATAATTAGAGTAGTTGTATTATCTATTAGGCGTCTATTGCAGTAGTACCCGAGTATTTTAAAGCCAAGTATTTCCCTAATGACTCTTTCTTGGATGCTTAATTGGGCTATAAACCTTCCCATGCGTGGAATATTATATTAGTAGCAAAGGTTTGAGTTGATTAACTTTGTGATTTATGTAGTATGACATTATCTTTTGGTTCCACACATCGAGCAATTGTTTTGCCATTTTGTGGCAAATTCTGCTTTCTTGCCCATCTAAAAAAAGAATTGTTATGTAAGTTATGCTTAAAAAAGTACTTCAAGATATTATACAATTATAATATATGATACAATATAATTCATTAATCCACTTAACCATTTGCTTCAAAAACCAAGCATTTGCAATGTGTCATCTCTCAACCAAGAAATGTAAATGGTACCAGTCCCCCCATCTACTTCAAAAACGATGGCTACTTGCCTGCCCTTTAAAATGAAAGAATATTTGTTCATAACTTTTATTTATTTCCTATAAAAAGAACATTTTAAGAAATTGTCTCAGCCATAGAAAAACAAGAAAGAATGTGAAATTAGACTCCGAAGATCCAAAAGATAAATAAATGAGATTAACAAAAATCAAGATATAAACGTGAATTAATATTATATCTTATGATGCTACATAAATTACATAAATATATAATGATAAAAAAAAAAAAAAAAATCCATAACCTTTTTCACAACCAACATGCTTTGATTGATGCGGATAAACAATATTAGTTTCTACCAAGCTAAGTAAGATTATAAAACTCTACGTGATCCTAAAATCATTGTAATGTATCCGTTGGACAATCGATATATACTATTGTATGATCTGATGATGATATACATATAGATTTTATAAAATTCAAATCCTCTTTCTCAAAAAAAAAAAAAAAAAAAAAAAAAAATCTTTCTTTCAGATTTTCTTTGTTCAAAATCAACATGCAATTTTTCAAAATTATACACAAAAAAAAAAAAAAAAGAAGAAAAAAAAAAAAAAAAGAGAGATGATATTATTTTTAATAGATACACACACACACCTGAGGTGAACAAAGGAATATGAGACAAAAGTAGCTATGTTTCAATCACAGCAAGTAGAGCACATCTTTCTCTATCTGAGATAGCCATATCCTCCTTCCTCTTCCACCAGCTATGGACACCCACAGCCTCCTCCACAATCCAATCTCCATGGCCAAACGCCCTTGCCCTTCACAAACCCCTAGACTCCAATCACAAACACCAATACAACCACCACCACCACCACCACCACCTCCTTCTCCTCCACCTCCTACTCCTCCTCTCAATCAAGTAGACCACCTTCTAGAATCTTTCCTAGCCCTCTCCGATCCCTCTCTCTCCATTGACCTCTCCTTTGACCGCCTCCTCGATTCCCGTGCCTCCAGCGACTCCGATCAAGCTCAACTCATCGACCGTGCCGTTGTCTTGGGCTCCGCCCTCCTCAACGCCGCTAAACGCTCCTCTCGCAAACGCGCCTCCTCTCATAACTCCCTCTCCTGGCCTCTCCCTCCCGACCTCACCATCAAGGTACCTTCTCTGAGTTCTCTCTCTCTCTCTTCAATTTCCTCTCAATTTCGATGTTGATAATTTTTGTATTGTATTATAATTGTAGGTGTTTTCGATGCTCGATACGCAGAGCCTATGCTATGTGGCCGTGGCTTGTTCGATGTTCAATAAGTGTGCGAGAGATCCTTCTTGCTATGCTCATATTGACTTGACAACGGTTATCCCCAAAGTTAACAATGCCGTCGTCTCCACCATTATCCATCGAGCCGGAAAATCACTTCAGTAAGAACATTATTCACCTGCCAAAATCATTCATTATGTTTTTATGAGCTGGAGTGAGCATGAAACTGATTATTCTGTCTTATTGGGATTGGTGTTAATAATGAGGAAATGAGAAACCAGGAAGCTCTAATTCAAAGATTTAGAACATATAGTCAGAAAAAAGTTAATAAAATCAAAATAGTAATATATATATAGCTTGTTAGCTCAAATCGTTAGATGGCTTTGTAATGGCACAAAGGTTATTTCAATTCTTAAATTTTCTATATTATAGATTTGAATACAAACTTAACATTTTATGTAATTCTATTATGCGTTACACAATATATGTAATCATGATTGTCATGATCAAAATCAAGTATATGTTTCAGTCAAAATATAGTCAATAGTAAAAAAAGAACCCCCACCCCCCTCCTAGGCATGCCTTGTTCTTCTACAAAGCACACCAACCAAAAAAAAAATGCTTGAGGCATGCTTTATTGAATGCTCTTTGGCCTTGGGGCTCTAAGCGTGCCTTTTAACAATATTGGATCTAATTTTATTCTTTTGTGTCGATTTAATTAGGTTCTGTTGTGTTCATTTATGGTAAGGATGTTAGGGACATAAGGTTTGATGATCTTGTGAAACCCTGTTGCTCTACTTAGTCAATTTCTAAGGTTTTCATTACAGATGCCCATAAGGTGTTATAGAAAGTTCTGTGTGCACCAAATGACTATGAAAGTTTTCTTCGCAATTAGTTTTTTGTCTCATATTTAATCATGCATTTGGTATATGGTAGTCTCTTTTTCATAATTACTAGTTTTTTTTTTTTTTTTTTTTCTTAAATGATTATTCAGGTCTCTTAAGCTTGGTATAGTTCCAGGCCCAATAGTGTCACCCGGATCTTGTCAGCCATTGGTTTATTCCATCAGAAATTCTGTGGATGTGTCTAACTTTTCGTGGAATGATAAGAGATCAAGACAAGGGAAGGAGTCATCAATTCTTACTAGATCCTGCTTAAGCCCTTTAGTTGGGAACAATGGTGCTCCAGGGTACTGCTGAATCCTTGCACTTGAAAATTTGGCATTTATAGGTGACTTGTTTTGTTCTTAAAATTTTGCCTTTTCATATTCTAAGGATTCTTTTGAGAAGGTTACACCTTTACAATATCGAAAGAATGGATAACACATCACTTTGTGGGGCATTGTCGGCTTGTCCATCTCTCCTTGATCTGGAAATTGTTGGCCTGTAAGTTATTTTGATCTGATTCATGCTTCTACTGATTCTTGTTGGTTTAAGAAATCTGAAAGTTTGTTGGTTGTGGATATCTATGAGGCGACTTTTTCTTCTTTGTGTTCTTGTTGGTTTTAAGCACACTGAGAAAATATTTTAGCATCATTTCATGGCTACTAGACAATAGTATGTATGCCCTTGTTGTTACAAAGTAGGAAGCAGCATATATATATGTGTGTGTATGCTGTTAGCCTTTTACTTGTAAACGAGTTGGTTGCTTTTGATGTGAATATGTGCATTTTCCTGCTAACATCATCTGAATTTTGTTCTGTTATAGACACTTATCAAAAAAAGAATTTTGTTCTATTATAGACTACAGTTTGTTAATTTATCATACTGCTTTCTTTTGATGATGTTCATTCTGAATTTGAGTAATTAAGTGGAGTAATTTATTTATTGTTTAATCACTTAGTGAATAAAGAATTTTTTTTTGATAAGTCACTTACTGAATAAAGAATACAACCTATCTAAACTAATGTCACTCTATTAGTTTGCCCCTTTAATTTTGTAAAGAGCAACACATCTTGTCCTGTATAAGCTGCATATCCATTTCCTTAGTACTTATAATAACCTTTTATTTTTTATTGTTTCCCACTTGTAACGATTAACCTTTTGAATTGACTAGCCATGTTGAATTGAGGCAAACATTGATGTCAGTGAGTGCGAACTGTCACTTCATAGAGCGACTGTTCTTTGAGTCTTCAAAAACAGGTGTAGTGTCTCCTTCATTAGGATGTCCTGTTATCTTGCTATCAAAAAAAACTTTCTGCTTACCATGTATTTTTTGTTTTTCAAAAACATCAGGCAGGGATGACAGTTTGAAATCTCCAACCTGCATTGATCTGGTAGACAATTGTCCCCATCTATCTTCATTGGCGCTTAGAGGGTTTAAGCTTCATGATTATAAAGTTCGCATACTTGTAAAGGTATGTTGAATCAATCTAAGGCATGTATTTGGTTTTCTTGGGAATTCTTTTACATTCTTAATCTATTGATTAAATATTTCACTTTCAAATTTTGCAAAGTGGGTATTTGTTGATTTTCTTGGGATTTCTTTGGTCCCTATATGAATTCAAAACTTGATTCTATATTAATTACAGAGAACCACTCTGAGTTGAACCGTGATAGTCTAATCTTTCTGGGTGCTTGTGCAGGGATTTCGGAAGCTAAGATATGTTGATTTTTCAACATCGTACTCAATCACTGGAAGCTTTTTAAGGTCAGTGTATCTTCTATGGACAAGACCTTATGAGAATCATTCTATATTTCCTGTATTTGAAGCATCTCTTTTAGATGCATTATCTCATTAGATAAGTGAACCATTTAATACTTAGGAACCTTGGAAGCAGCATGGGTGGGAATCTACTTGAGGTCTTGATTTTACGAGACTGCATGCATCTCAAAGAGGTACAATCATCTCCCTCTCCCTGCCAATGAGCTCTAGCTCAAATGGTACTTCAGGTTGTGGGTTCAAATCCCACTGGGTGCAGATGTAACTTAGCAATTAAAAAAAAACAATGATATCTCCCCCCCCCCCCCCCCCTTCGCTCTCTCTCTCTTTCTCTCTCCCTCCCTCTCTTTAACATTAATGTTTTTTTGTGTGCAGGTAGAAGTTGCTCGGTTTTTTACTGCTGTTCTCGAAGGGGATTATAAGCGCCTTAGACATCTTGTGGGTGGATGGAAATTGATAATACTACTTTTATGTAAATTTGATTTTGAAGTTATTGCTTAATGTTTATTTTCTCTTCTAATTCTTAATACTGCCTCAAATAGGACATATCCAATAAGGAAGGCTTAGCTTCTGAGGGTGACTGGTTTGATAGATGCTACAATTCCAGGTAATGTTCTCCCTTCTTGACTGTCTATGTCATGACTATATTGCCTTACTTTCTTTTTAAACTAATTTTGGTTTATATTGTATAGTGTCATTCCTATAAAGCAGGTCTTGACAGAAAGGCCTGATATCTGTTTGCTAGCTGAGTTTCCAACTGAAGGAAGGTTGGTCTAGTCTTCATTTATTATGGTTTATCCAATGGAATGTTGTCTTTGGAATATTGTATGATACTGTTCTTGGAATCTGGATTGTTTTGCAGTTACATTGATATTGATCAAATGCTTGACAGCACGCAAGATAGTGAGGTCAGTCTGCCATCACAGCTTAGCAGTCACACATCAGATGCTTCAATGTTTACGAGCTCATCTGAGAGCAGCTACAACAGTGATCAAGGTAGTGGCAATGAGGATGGTCGTGATGCCAGTTATGTTATATATGAGGAAAGCTCAGATGAGGTGGACTTTCTGCTGCTGTAGGAGAAACACTCATTTATGGCAAGGATGGAAATTTGTGGCCCCTAAATGGATTTGGTAACACCTTCTCTCCCTCTCTCTCTCTCTCTTGTATGGAAAATATGGAATCTGACCATCTGGGAGGTTGGGATTTCTGTGTAGTATTACTTGAGATTATGTTGGCTTCATAGATTGTAGCAGGGTCACTTTTAAATAGTACCTTATGGCTCTTCCATGCTCATAATACAAAGATGTGTAATTTACTGAAGGGTTTTTTGAGGATCACAGATGTTGGGTAAATGCCATGTCTGACATGTAGCACCCAATCTTGCATTGTCTTGAAGCATAGTTCTTGTTTCTTCGTCACTGGTCTGGAATTGCTTAAAATTATATTATCCCATGAAGTGACAGATAATGATTGTTACCCCACTGTACTGTACTGCAGGATCTGTGGGCTTTGATTAAGTACAACATACTTTGATAAATTAAATCCCAGCTGCCTTACACACACACACACAGCATTTGTGAAATGTTGCAATACTTAAATAAGCTTCTGCTTTCTCTAACAGTGTGCTCTTATATGATTCAAAAACTAGAGAGGAGGCTTTTATGGAGCGCAAGCTGAAGTGTGATTGAGAAATAAATCCATGGAATTTGCTGGCCATTTATCCTTGACTATAACAGCTGGTGGCTGGGGACTTTTGCATTTGCAAAAAACATCCCGGTTTGGTTTTAAATGCCCAATAGCGGCCATTTTTTCTCCAATTTACCAAAGACCGGATTGCCATCCGGGGGGGCCTTTTGCCCCCGCTTTTCTTTTTTCTCGACTGTCAACCATTCCTGTCCTATTAGTCCTGAAGGTGATGGTTGATGCTTTCAGCTGTCTCTAAATCAATTAATATCAAGAGAGCCTTCCACCTTGTATTTTTTTCTTTTTTTTTCTTTTTAATACCTGTCTATCATGTTTGTAGCTATAATGCAAAGGTAAATTCTATTGTATATTCATTACACTGTTTCTACATATAATTTTTCCTTTAATTTTTATCAGCTATGGGATGATTGCTTTGCAGGCATCCTGCAATTGTTTCTCATCCCTCCCAGAAGATATTGATAAATGATACATCAAATTATAAGTTCATATGATTGAACTTTTTTAGCTGGTTGTAGACTTGCTTACAAAATCAGTAGCAGTTGATCAACAAAATGACATAAGTTCAGAATACTGTCGCAGTATACCAGTTCGTTTAGTAAGCACTACACATATGTTTAGTTTTCATGATTTAAATGTTTTAGATATCATTATATGCACATTATGTGCCAATCTAAAAACTATCCACGTCCGTCACATAATCTATTTAATACTGATGTGTCCTATCATGTGACTTGTTTAATGATTGAATGGAACATATGATTTAATATACGTGAATAATCTTATAAACCGTCATGTAATGGGTTGGAATTCTAACCAAATTTGGAGAAAAAAATATTCAAATCCCATACAAAAAAAAAAAAATTGATAATTGATAAAAGATAAAATAAAAGAGGTTGTGGCAAAGATTTAAGAAATTGTTGATCAGATTGGAGATTTGAAAGGTTGTTTAAGAAATTGACTTGATGCTTTCCAAAATAATGAAGACCATGTATGCGTTCACCTTTAATGTACATAGCCTCTACAACCAAAAGGTCGTCTTAACAAGTTTGATTGGTAACGAATAATTCAATATTTCCTTTGCTATTTATAACAGTTTTCAACTCAGCTAGCTTTTCATCTTTCGTGGGAACTCAAACTCATAGTTAAACTAACACCGCCTTTAAAAACTTATTTTCGAATTCCTTTATTCCCGTAACCAAACACCGATCCACCCACCATGTCGAGCAGCGGCGCCACCCCAACAGAACCATACAAACCGTATCGCCACCTGAAAACCCTAACTGCTCACACACGCGCCGTCTCGTGCGTAAAATTCTCAAACGACGGAACCCTCCTAGCCTCAGCCTCCTTAGACAAAGCCTTAATCGTATGGTCCACAGAGAACTACACGCTCCTCCACCGCCTCGTCGGCCACTCCGAGGGCATATCGGACCTCGCTTGGTCCTCTGACTCCCACTACATCTGCTCCGCCTCCGACGACCGCACTCTCCGCATCTGGGACGCACGCGCCGCCACCAGCCAGTCGGCACACGTGAAGACCCTGAAGGGACACTCGGACCTCGTGTTCTGCGTCAACTTCAGCCCCCAATCGAAGCTCATAGTCTCCGGCTCGTTCGACGAAACGGTACGTATTTGGGAGGTCAAGACTGGGAAGTGTCTTCACGCGATTAAGGCTCACACGATGCCGGTCACGTCCGTACACTTCAACCGAGACGGATCGTTGATTGTATCGGCGAGCCATGACGGCACGTGCAAGATCTGGGACTCCTCGAAAGGCACGCTTCTTAAAACGCTCATCGACGACAAGGTCCCAGCTGTTTCGTTCGCTAAGTTCTCCCCAAACGGCAAGTTCATCCTCGTCGCCACGCTAAACGACACACTTGTAAGTTTTTTCAAATTATAAGCATTGTTTAGCAAATAATTCTGTTATGAACACAATTTAGACAATCAGTTTCAGTAATGCTTATGGGCTTATTAGAGTAAATTTAATGATTTGTGAATTTCTGTTTAATTGGATTGTAAATGGAATAAGTTTATGTTTTTTGTGCGTAATTGAATTTGAAAGGTTTGCATTATTGGATTATATGAGCTACTTTTGTGATAGGTCTATTGTGATGGGTAATTCAACCTTTGGTGCCAACAAGTTAGGACATTGCAATTTGTGGCTATATATATATATAATTATTGACTTGATTCTTGATTTTGTAAAAGGATAAAGGTAGTAATGTTATAAGTCATGTCATATAACTAGAAATTTGAGGTTAAGTGCGCTTGGAGCATTCAGTCCTTGTTTCTGATAGATTGATCATGTAAGTTTACCCTTTGTGGAAATTTTGAGAAACAGAAGGAAAGAATGAAATTAGAATGTGGGAGTCTAAAGGTCCTATTTTTCTCTTTCTACCTTTTTCAAATACCATTTTGATGTTCCTTTTTCTGTATTTCTAATTCTTGGTGCAGAGGCTGTCAAACTACTCAACTGGGAAGTTTTTGAAGGTTTATTCAGGGCATGTAAACAAAGTTTACTGCATAACATCTACATTTTCTGTCACAAATGGGAAATACATTGTTAGTGGGTCGGAGGATAACTGCATTTATTTGTGGGATCTTCAGCAGAAAACTATGGTTCAGAGACTTGAAGCCCACTCTGATACTGTTGTTTCTGTTACCTGTCACCCCGCTGAGAACAAAATTGCTTCTGCAGGCCTTGATCGTGATAGAACCATTAAGATTTGGGTTCAAGATCCATGATTCTTTAAGAAACTGTATTTGGATCAATGTATAGATCAATTTTTGTTTTTTCTTTGAATCCGAATTAAATATAAAGTGTCCAGTTCTTTTCTATATAGAAAGTTGTTCACCTAGTTTCTATGACACTCTGCCTATGAATGTGTGATTGTGCTTTATGATGCTATGAATGTGTTATTGTGCTTTATGATGCAATATGGTGTTTGAGATTATTAAAACCAAAAAGAAAAAGAAAAAGAGAGAGCATTGTTTTCTTCTTTTTCAATCATCTTAGTTGTTCACTAATAACAACTACAAATAATTTTATAGACTATTAGTTCATAGAAATATACCAGCAACCATCAAGATTGGAGCAAGAAAAAATTGTGGTTTTAAGTCTTACACATTACCTTAAAAAGAAAATCATGTAGGAGTAAAAAAAGCAACCTCTTTTATGTGAACCTCAAAGCCTGCTTTATGTAAACCCAATCCTCTCAAATGAAATCTCCAATATTCTAATAACATCACTGTCTTTGTTCTTGATTTTCCATCTCAAGCATGAGAAGCAAATTTGATGAATTTTGAGATAGATCCACGATCCCTCCATAGAGGCAACTATGCATCCAATTCTCAGTTCTTTTCAACTCCATTAGTTATTTAAACTCCGCACCTTAAAATCTGTGGCATTAGTGTTACAAATACAAAGTACAATAAGAAGTTCATGGGAATAACTATCTAGTAAATTTTGATCAATTAAAGAGGTAACAAATAGTATGATTTTAAAAAATAAATAACTAAATAAACAGTGATAGTTGTTATATGAGTACAAAGCAATCCTAGACTTAATTTTCATAAATTATCAGGATGATAAGTTATTAATTACAATACCCCATAGAAAAATGTTGTTACTTTAGATTTATCCTAGTTGAATTGACAATTGATAGAAAAAGCAATCCTAGAGACTTAATTGTGTTTAATTTACTTCAATACCCTAAATTCTCATATTATGAATATATGAAGAATATATGAGACTTGAATTTTATATGGATGATGAATTAATTGATTAAAAATCATTCATCATTTGACATATAAATGTTAAAAGTTTTTTTACAAAAAGGAAATAAAATATGACAAAAATATACTAGATTTTATGATTAGAAAGCATGCGGTTTGTGTTTTTTCAAACACAAATTTTAAGTTTAAAGTCGTGAAAACTTGACATTTTTCAAAATTAGTAACACGATTACAATGTCTTGTGCAATTCGAAGTGCATTTTTGAAATATTTTGTAAGAAATTATCTTATATGACATTTATAATACTTACTATGTGTTATAATATTTAGGAAATTAATTTCAATTATATAACATATCATTAGAAAGAGGGTTGATGACAAATGGTAATTAAGGTTGTAATTAAGAGGTGATTGACAATTAATTTTTTGAAAGAAGTGGAAAAGAAAAGAAAAAAATATTATGAGATAGACTTAATGAAAAGATGATAAATTTAATAAAGTAATTGGAATGAATTTCTATTAACTTATAATTTTAAAAGCACTTTTTAGAATAAGGAAGAAAATATACCACATTTTTTTTCTCTGAAAATTTAATTATTCATTTATATTTTTATTAAGATTTTTTTTTATTATTTATTTATTGGGGTCTTAGGCCAAACCTTGAGCCACCCATGTTCATAACCCATGTAAACCTAGCCGACCTAATGTATTGATATAACCCATGTAAACCTAGCCGACCTAATGTATTGATATATATATTTAGAGGTCTTTCTCTTGTTTTATTCTGTGTGTGAGAGGGTTTAAGGTGTACTTGGGGTTTAGGGTTTTGTTTTTTCTTTTTGTTTATTGAGAGAATCGTTTATGTTTAAGAGAGAAGGGTAGCCTAATGGGGTTTTCTTACCTAAGACGGTTCATGCCTGCAGCCAGTTGTAGTACTAATACTGCCATACTGGTGTGGTTCCTGCTAGAGTTGGAGTGTCTGGTGTGGTTACTGCTGTGGGGTTGGCTGGAGTTGGAGTTGGAGTGCAACATATGGTTGTTCAGGGCACAAGGAGATTTTACCATGCAAATTCTCACTTAATAAACCTAAACAGTGCAAAAAAATGCAATATGTAGGGAGATGGCTGAGATTTTGTGAAAGAAATTGGGTTGAATTGGTGATGGGTGCTGCGGCTTTGGCTACTATTTCTTATTTTAGAATAGAGAGAGTCCCATACACAAATAAGTTCCATCTTGTTTGCAATCATAAAGCGGAGGAAAAGATGGCAGAGCAGAACTGGAAAGAGTTTATGGTAAAAAACAAAGGAAATATACTCCCTTTATCAGACCCTAGAAGTATTCGGGCACAATCCGTAGCTACAAACTTGATTAGAGCATTGAAGGGAGGATTAAGGCTTAATCGGGAGTGCAATGTGAATGGATCTTCATGTGAGAATATTAATGGAGATTATTGGGCATGTCGGGAGTGGGAAAAGGGACATCATGAAGAAAAGACACTACTTTTTAAAGAGTGGGATAAAAAACAAAGACAAAAACTCCTCTTATGGAAACCTACTACTAAACATTTGGACCGAAATAATTGGGAAGTGTATGTGTTGGATAGCGATGAAGAAAAAGCTGCCTGCCTCCTTAATGGAAGGATTGTTATTCACAGGGGCTTGCTCGACAGTCTAAACTCAGATGCAGAGTTAGCCTCTGTTATTGGGCATGAGGTTTGTTTCCATTATATATATAATTTGTCTCATTCAATTTCTTTCAATTTTATCTTAATTTACGGTTATATAATTTCATACTTATTTATTTACTTTTCTGTTAGATTGGGCATGTTGCGGGTCGACATAGAGCAGAAACTAGACCGAGGTTTTCCTACTTCAACCCTATCTCTGATCGATCCCGAGCCCTACGAATTAACAAAACAGTTTGAAACGTCTTATTTAGCCCGACGGTATTTTCTTGTCCTACAAATGCATAATTTTTTTTTATTATTATTTTAAATGTGCATCTTTTCAACCAAACTTTTTTCCAATTCTTAGACCTGGCAAAATCTGACCCGAGCCCATTGACCCGAGCCCATTTTTCGACTTGAACCTGAAGAAAAAAATATGGATATGGATAGGGGTTTCTCGACACAGGTCAACCCGTTTTCAAAGGTTTTTTTTGTTCGTTTTGTTTTCGGAGTCTATATTATTATGTTAGGAATTAAAATATTATGAGAGTTTTTTTTTTTTTAATGATTTGGAATTTGACTATTATAAAAGTTTACATAATATCAATTAAAAAAAACAATTCTTAAATTAAATTTGTATTTGAAATAGCCTAGACTTTACCAAAACAACACACAAAATTGGATGTTCATCCTTGGTAATAAGAGAATTGCAATCTATTTTCTTAATTTTATTTAATGGCACACGCTATTTTGAGTATTATTATAACAACGTTTACATCTGAATCAACTTTTAGCATTTGAGGTAAAATTCTTAAAATCAATCTTGTCTTTCGCCAAAAAGTGTAGAAACTTTGATTTGCACTTAAAGTTAATTAAATAGATTTGAAGATAATATCTAATCCATTAATAGAATAGCCATATTTATTAACTTTTAAATATTTATTGACCCGTTTACATTGTATACTAAAGTTATATGAAAACTTTGTATTGTAAATTAAAATATTAATGAAATTACTCACAATTTTCAAGTATAAATATTTTCACTACTAGAACTATTACCAACTTCGAGTAGATTGAGGTCCAATTCATATAATTTATTTAGTGTTTTTTTTACGTAACATATTATGTTTTATTCTTGAAACTTTATATATATTGTCATCTTGATGGGTAATTTAATTTAATTTCATAATTTTCATGCGAACTAATACATCTAAGGAGGTTCAATTAGCAAAAAAAAAAACATCTAAGGAGGTTGATAATTTGATATGGTCTATGACATCTAGTATTTTTTTTTCCCATATTCTTTTATTTGTGAGTGTTTTAGCAAAAAAAAAAAAAGTACATCTAAGGAGGTTGATAATTTGATATGGTCTATGACATCTAGTATTTTTTTTTCCCATATTCTTTTATTTGTGAGTGTTTTTGTTTATGTGTTCTCTTATTTATATTGAAAGGAAGACAAAGAAAACTAAATGATAATTTTGGACTATAGGATCAAGTTTATTTTCATTTTATATATATATATATATTTTTTATTATATATATATATTTCATGTGTAAAAATACGAGTCAACCCGGTTTTGACCCAACCCTTAAAAGACCAGGTAAGGGTCATAGGTTGTGCAACCCATTTAGGTCGACCCGTTTTTTACCCGAACCCATTTGACCCGAACCCGATTGACCCGATCCGTTTGCCAAGTCTACCAATTCTACATATAATTAATAAAATTGAACGAAACTACATCTATATATATATTTGAGAATTGAATTACCATTTTCATAGGGGGGAAGCGGAAGCCGATCACATTGGGTTATTGTTAATGGCATCTGCTGGATATAACCCTCTAGTGGCACCTGAAGTATACAAGAAGATTGGGGACTCCAAAGAGCTATAATTCTGACTGATTCCAAAGCAATGGAAGAAGCACACTTTCTGTACGAGAAAGTGAAAGCTGGTAGGGATGTGGGCAGCTTCATTTAGGAGGATGCTTTTAAATGCTTGCTTGCTTAAGAAATTCAGTTACATGAAGAGATGCATGGATTCTTTGATAAAAGAACGAAGCATTAAATGCTTGCTTGCTTAAGAAATTCAATTACATAAAGAGATGTATGGATTCTTTGATAAAAGAACGAAGCATCAATTAAATTACTTTCTAATTCTATTAATGAATTTATTTACAAGGTCTTTCTTTTTATTGAATTTTTTTAGTGTAATGTACTTGTGTTATTACTTGACTCATTAAATGATGGCAGTTACTATTTTAGTTTTAGTTGAAAAAACTTATTACGCCACTTGGGCATTTGGGCTAGTGATAATTCTTATTCCTCTTCTCAAAGAGTCTCACATCTCTATGAAAAATATACATGTATGTGAATTTAGATTAAGATTTCTATCATATATTAAAAAAAAAAAAAAACCTTATTACTCTCTTGCTATAAACCTAAGTATTTAGACCTTAGTACTCTCTTGCTATAAACCTAAGTATTTAGTTCAGCGCTTCAGCCCTTAATGTGTCCCATGAGTCTTAAGAAAATTGGGATCACAATTGTTCCTGTTCCAAGATAACGGATTTGAGAATCCTAGTCCTAGAAAAATGTGTGTGTGTGTGGTTTTTCTGGGTGGAGCTTACTTTGCACGGGGCCAGGTTTGTGATCACACTTGTGCAACCTGACTGAGCCATGGCTCCACTCCATAACATGGCCACAAGGAAAGATGGGCTTACAAAAGTAACAACATGATTCTTAAAGAGAGTTGTTATTTCCACCCTATGTTTTTATATTTCCGCACCAATTGGTTCTATTCCCCACAAATGAGGTTTGTTTGGTATTAATTTCTTTTTATGCTTAATATATATATATTGGAAAGTGGAAAATATTATTACTAATAATGAGATTAGACAGAATTAAATTGAGAATAAATTAAAGTTAAATGACTCAAAAGAAAAAGAAAAAAAAATTGCAAACAGGTCAAAGTTAACTTGTAATTTATGCTTAATATATATATATATATAATAATGACATGGAATAACGTAGGTTTTAAAAAATTTATGTGACAAAATTTAGTGTTTTATATATAAGAATTTCCTCACCCTCCATAGTCCATATACCAATCCATAAATCCACAAATAAATAAATAAATCAATAAAAAAATAAACTTAACGACACAAAGATGAGAACAAATTCAATCCTAATCAAATTCCCATGTAAGGAGTCAACTTTGATGAAAGGCCTAGCTAAGCTACCTGTTGTTTGTAATGCATTATTCGTACGTGTTTATATATATTTCCTTAATTTCCAACCACAGAACTGTATACAACATGTGTAGACAGAGGCACCCTCATAATTACAGTCAACAGCTTTATGACAAGTATCGTGAGGTGTTTGAGGAATACATTAGCTCCACAGTGAGAAACATTGGCTTAGGAGATGCACACTTCACACTCACGGTAGACAGCCAAGAGGATCACGGCCATCCCATGAAATCAAACGAAGATATTGTCTTCCCTTTATTACGCAAGTACCCTTCTTCCCTCTCTATCTCTGTGTGAAAAGTAAGATTATAAAGTCTGTTAATTAAAAATTATATAACTCAAATTATATAAACTTCAATAAACAAAATTTCTTATGGCACACTCACATCTATCATTTTCATTGATTTATTGAACTTAAAAAATAAATTGGTTGGTTGGTAAGATTTAAAAAATAAAGTACAATTAATTGTGATGATGTGTAAAATCAGCACGGTCGTCCGACGGATGCTTTCTCTGATGGAAGACCTGAAAAAAGGAAAATTGTGACGGTGGTAGGAAAGCACCGGTGGGGTGCCGGCCAAAGTTCCTCCGATGCCTTTGTCAGAGATTTGGGGAGAATGATTAACAGGTAAGTAAAAATGTTTTGGCTAATAGTGTGCGTACCTTGTGTCTTTCTCCCTTGAGATTTATATAGATGCCCCCAGTAAGTAGCTGTTGTGCTCTCCTTTATTTCAGTCTTTATTGGACTTGAATGAGGGGCTTTAATGATGGCTGTTACAATATCTTGAGATATTGTTTTTAATGGGTCGTTTGGTAACGGTTTTCTTCATTAACTCGGATATAAAATCCTTTTAGTAACGGAACACATGGGTGGTTTTGGCTTTGCTTGTCTGGACAACTGTTCAGGTCGTCCTTCCATATGCTTGGTTTGGGCGATGGAAGAGGATAGGCTCGTCCATCATGCAAACATATATTTTTGACCTATCAGCCTCTATTAATGGATCATGCGAACAGCTCAGATACAATTAGCAAGGACGACGTTATATATCGTCATTCTCTATTCTTTGTTTGGATGATGGAAGAGCATAGTGTCTTCCAAGCATCGTCATGAGCGATGGAAGAGCGTAGTGTCTTCCCAGCATTGTCATTCTCTATTCTTTGTTTGGGTGGACGAATGTTCTGGACATATCAGATGCCCCCTATTCCAACGTGGTTATGTTTGGACGACGATTGGAATATTGAGAGGTTTCGGAAAATGTGTTAATGAATCTTGACAATCGCATTTATTGTTGATCTGACGGCTCGGTTTGCTTTTTGACACGTGTTAACTATTCATTGGGCACGTATCGCGAAGCGGCATTTCGTTTAGTTTGCCAGGGGTGCGAATTTGAAGAAGGCGTTGGAAGAGAGCAACAAGCTGTCGACCAAATGAAGGTCTTGACCGATCAAATGGAGGCAGTCAAGATTGCGGCGGTGGAAGAGTTTAAGCTATCGGATGCGTATGACGATAACAACACGAAATACTTCCTTTCTGGTTTTGAACTGTTGAGAAAGAAATCGAAAGGAAAGTATCCTGACTTTGATTTTTATGTCTTCCAACCATATGAAGATGACGATCCTATGATGCCGATAAAAGAGGGGGGTGATGCAGCGGCGTCGGCGGATCCTCAGTTGGACAACGATGCCACCACTCGAACTATTTCTCAAAACAATATATATATATATATATATTTCTTATGGGGCCCATTCGGGATAATACACATGCTTCTTATGCAAGTGCCTTTTATCGTTAATTGATGGTGATACACATCCTTCTTGGACACTACACTTACTTTTTGGTACAAGTGCTTATTGTCGTCCATACACATGCTTTTAGTACACGTGCTTTTTGGACGCTACACTTGCTTTTGGTGCAAGTGCTTAAGGTCGTCCGTACACATGCGTGTTGTACATATGCTTATGGACATGGACACTTGTTTTTGGTGCAAGTGCTTAAGGTCGTCCATGGATTATACACTTGTTGTTTGTTCAAGTTAAGGTTGTCCCTGGACTTTACACTTGTTGTTTGTTAAAATGCTTAAGGTCGTCCATGGACGATACACTTGTTGTTTGTTCAAGTGCTTAAGGTCGTCCATGGGCCATACACTTGTTGTTCGTTCAAGTGCTTAAGGTCGTCCATGGACGATACACTTGTTGTTTGTTCAAGTGCTTAAGGTCGTCCATGGACCATACGCTTGTTGTTTGTTCAAGTGATTAAGGTCGTCCATACATGTGCGTTTGTACACATGCTTAGGGACGTGGACACTTGTTGTTTGTTCAAGTGTTTAAGGCCGTCCATACACATGCGTTTGTACATGTGCTTAGGGACATGGACACTTGTTGTTTTGTTCAAGTGTTTAGAGTCGTCCTTACGCTTGTTGTTTTGTTCAAGCGGTTAAGGTTGTTTGTGAGCCTTACGCTTGTTGTTTTGTTCAAGCGGTTAAGGTCGTCCATACATGTGCGTTTGTACACATGCTTAGGGACGTTGACACTTGTTGTTTGTTCAAGTGTTTAAGGCCGTCCATACACATGCGTTTGTACATGTGCTTAGGGACATGGACACTTGTTGTTTTGTTCAAGTGTTTAGAGTCGTCTTTACGCTTGTTGTTTTGTTCAAGCGATTAAGGTTGTTTGTGAGCCTTACGCTTGTTGTTTTGTTCAAGCGATTAAGGTCGTCCCTACATGTGCGTTTGTACACATGCTTAGAGACGTTAACACTTGTTGTTTTGTTCAAGTGTTTAGAGTCGTCCTTACGCTTGTTGTTTTGTTCAAGTGGTTAAGGTTGTTTGTGAGCCTTACGTTTGTTGTTTTGTTCAAGCGGTTAAGGTCGTCCATACATGTGCGTTTGTACACATGCTTAGGGACGTTGACACTTGTTGTTTTGTTCAAGTGTTTAGAGTCGTCCTTACGCTTGTTGTTTTGTTCAAGCGGTTAAGGTTGTTTGTGAGCCTTACGCTTGTTGTTTTGTTCAAGCGGTTAAGGTCGTCCATACATGTGCGTTTGTACACATGCTTAGGGACATGGACACTTGTTGTTTGTTCAAGTGTTTAAGGTCGTCCATACACATGCGTTTGTACATGTGCTTAGGGACATGGACACTTGTTGTTTGTTCAAGTGTTTAAGGTCGTCCATACACATGCGTTTGTACATGTGCTTAGGGACGAGGGAATGGAGTTGCTGTGCTTTGAACTTCTTGGTATTTTGTCAATTTATTTGAATAAAAGCGACTACAAGGGAAATATTACAAGAGAAATTTCTAACAATTTCTAACAATTTGAGCAATTGGTAAAAGGAGATATATATGACTGATGCCTTACTGGTAATACTTCTTCAGGTGTTGGGCATTCCAAGGATGGGGAAGTGCAGTGTCGTCCAGCTCCTCGAGGTGGTAGGTACCTCTTCTGTAGACTGTGTACGATTCTTCCCATGTGAGCCTTAACTTTCCCTGGGTTGGATCTTTAATGGCAATGGTCATATCTGAGCACAGAGTCATCCTGTATCTGCAACAGAAACTAGTCAATGGACATATTTGGGGGTGTAAAGCTTCTGGGTCGTCCACCTTGCCCATTAGAGGATCCTACGTTCTTCCGGTCAACTTCTGAGAAGTCTAGTTTTGACACTATGTTTTTAGGAGATTCAAAACGTCATTCTTCTGGCTCCTTCCTCTTTTTACTAGGAAGCTTATCCCGGGCTTCAAAAGCGTCTTCCGCATTTATGAATTTCTGTGCTTCATACATTAATTCTGATATGGATTTTGGGGGGTCCTTACATAGTTGGAAGAGGAAATCCCCCTTGCGAAGGCCAGCGTTGAACGCTGTGAGGGCTACGTACTCGTTTGGCTCGTCGATCTGAACTGCTTTCTTATTGAAACGCTGCACATATGATCTTAAGGACTCTCCTTCTCTCTGCCGTATGTTGAGGAGGTAGTTCGCTGGACGAGCTGATCTCCGTCCCCCAATGAAGTTGTCAATGAAGGCCCTGCTCAATTGAGCGAACGTGTCTATGGACCCTATCTCCAACTGGTTGAACCATGTCCTTGCCGAGCCTCTGAGGTTCGTTGGGAAAGCGCGACACATTATCTCGTCCGACACACCTTGAAGACGCATGACTGTTCTGAAAGAGTCCAGGTAGTCAAGTGGGTCTTTAAATCCGTCGAACGTCTCCAGCTGAGGAACTTTGAACTTTGCTGGAAGAGGATATTCGTCTACCCTCTTGGTGAAAGGAGATTCGGTGCGATGGATGAGCATATCGAGGTTTTTAGCAGCCTTTGCCTTGACCTGGCTCTTCATCTCTTTCATTTGCTCCCTCATCTCCTTCAGTTCTTCCTCTAGTTTGGCAGCCTTGGTGTCCGCCGCGAATTTGGTGGGATCTGCTACTTGACTCGGATGGGGCATCCGGTTCTGATTGGCGAAACTTCCTTCATCATTCTGATTTTGACTTTGATCTCTTCCTTCCTCGTTGCGAGGAACTTCGTCGCCGTTCAGGTCCTGGACAGCATTGGGAATTTCTCCCCTTGAACGGAGGAGGGCCATGAGTTCCCGGTTTTGTTTGGCCAGCTCTTGCACTTCTCTGCGATCGGCGGCACTCTGTCGTACCAGTTCTTGGACGTTGGCGGTGAGGGCCTGCATTTGCCTCTCGGAGGCACTCAAATGCTGGGCGCCGGCGTCTCCTGCTTCCATCAGGTAGAGGTTATTCGAATCGACCGTTTTTAGTTTTTTTGGGAGAGAAACGAGATGGCTATAAGCAAATCGTTCCCACAGACGGCGCCAACTGATGATGTGTAAAATCAGCACGGTCGTCCGACGGATGCTTTCTCTGATGGAAGACCTGAAAAAAGGAAAATTGTGACGGTGGTAGGAAAGCACCGGTGGGGTGCCGGCCAAAGTTCCTCCGATGCCTTTGTCAGAGATTTGGGGAGAATGATTAACAGGTAAGTAAAAATGTTTTGGCTAATAGTGTGCGTACCTTGTGTCTTTCTCCCTTGAGATTTATATAGATGCCCCCAGTAAGTAGCTGTTGTGCTCTCCTTTATTTCAGTCTTTATTGGACTTGAATGAGGGGCTTTAATGATGGCTGTTACAATATCTTGAGATATTGTTTTTAATGGGTCGTTTGGTAACGGTTTTCTTCATTAACTCGGATATAAAATCCTTTTAGTAACGGAACACATGGGTGGTTTTGGCTTTGCTTGTCTGGACAACTGTTCAGGTCGTCCTTCCATATGCTTGGTTTGGGCGATGGAAGAGGATAGGCTCGTCCATCATGCAAACATATATTTTTGACCTATCAGCCTCTATTAATGGATCATGCGAACAGCTCAGATACAATTAGCAAGGACGACGTTATATATCGTCATTCTCTATTCTTTGTTTGGATGATGGAAGAGCATAATGTCTTCCAAGCATCGTCATGAGCGATGGAAGAGCGTAGTGTCTTCCAAGCATTGTCATTCTCTATTCTTTGTTTGGGTGGACGAATGTTCTGGACATATCAAATTGTACTTAAAAAAAAAATGTAAATAAGTTGAAAATAAGACTCCTTCCATATAAATTAGCAAAAAAAAAAAAAACTGCTTCCATATAAAGAAGCATGCCACGTAGACAGAGTCAAAACTGAATCGGCAGTAACGAACAAAGGATAACTATAGGAATTGTACTCTGGGTGCACAATATATTAGGCACACGGAAATTGTTTAGTCATTTATTCACCAAAAAAAATAAAAGTTGTTCAGTCATTTTGGGCGTTATTTGCTTTAGAGGCGGAATGACTCTTCTTGATTTTCTCTTTTCTCTCTGTGGCTCTGTGTACGACACTGATATTAGTTTTTCATCCTTAGCTTATTCTTGCTCAGAAACACAGCACTACATCCCCATCATGTTACTTCCTCAATCCCCCTTTAAAACGTCCCTCTCAATTTCGGCGCACACTCACACACAGACACACCCGTCCCACCCTGACAACTCGTATCACCCACCTGATTCGCTCCTCTCTCTCTCTATCTTTCTTTCTTTCCTTGGGCCTTTACAGAGTCTCTCTTTTTCACCAACCTTTGCTTTACAAAAAAATTAGAGGAAAAAGAAGCGCTACAAATAATAGAATAATTTATACACACAGAGAGACATTATAGTGTGTGTGTTTTTGTGTTTACTTCAGAGACAGATAAAGAGAGACAGAGAGAGAATAAGGCCAAGCAAGAGCTTAAGCAGTAATGATTAAACATAGGGGATAGTTCTCTGCAGTGTTCACGTAGTGAAATGTGCATGTCCTATCGTCCTTCCCCAGCAGACAAGCTAAAACCAAACTGAATCTGCCAAAACCAAACATTTTAACGAATTGCTCAATAACTTAACAGACCTCACTCACACTGTCACACACTCACAAACACTCACACACTCACAAACACACGCTCACTTACATACTCACAAACACTCACACACACATGTCCTATATAACATGACACTCACACACTCACAAACACACACACTCACAAACACACATACACTCACACACACGTCCTAAGAACAGAGCTTCCCTGAACAGAGCTTCCTTTGAATCAATCCAAAGATGTCATCCTTTGGACGAACCTTACTCTCCCGCCTTCAATCACGGGCAACTCGAGGCCGCACCTCTACCTCCCTCTATCACTCTCTGTCTGGAGGGAATGGTGGAGGGTCTGCAGGATCTGGAGGGGAAGGGAAGAAGCAGAAGGATAAGAAGCTTAAGGACTGGGCTCTTCCAGTCCTCAAGTTTGTCGGCCTGACGGTAGTACAAGCTGCAATCACCAGGGCCACTACCAAAACCATTGACTGGGTTTTGGAGTGGAAATCTGAGGAGAAAACGAAGTTAAGTCTGGCCGGTTTTTTTTTTTTTTTTTTTTTTTTTGTGTTAAGGTAAAGGATCATGGTCTTTTTGTCCCTTTCTCCTTCTTGTGTTAGGGTTAGGTTCTTTTCTTGTTCAGATCATGGTCTTGTTGTCCCTTTCTCTTTTTTGTGTTGAGCCGAACTCAACTTCTTCTGTTGAGAGCTCGACATTTTATGTTTTGGAGGACTGTTTGGTAGAATGTCTCAAGAAAGTTGTTTTTTCTT
This sequence comes from Fagus sylvatica, assembly GCA_907173295.1. NCBI lineage: Eukaryota > Viridiplantae > Streptophyta > Magnoliopsida > Fagales > Fagaceae > Fagus > Fagus sylvatica. Next base: position 31,014,870 of record OU015771.1, read on the forward strand.
TGAATCCGAATTAATTAAATATGAAGTGTCCAGTTCTTTTCTATATAGAAAGTTGTTCACCTAGTTTCTATGACACTCTGCCTATGAATGTGTGATTGTGCTTTATGATGCAATATGGTGTTTGAGATTATTAAAACCAAAAAGAAAAAGAGAGACATTGTTTTCTTCTTTTTCAATCATCTTAGTTGATTTGTGTCAATGACAATCTCTTCCACCGTATGTGGGTGTTCATTCACTAATAACAACTACAAATGATTTTATAGACTATTAGTTCATAGAAATATAGCAGCAACCACCAAGAATGTAGCAAGAAAAAATTGTGGTCTTAAGTCTTACACATTACCTTAAAAAGAAAATCATGTAGGAGTAAAAAAAGCAACCTCTTTTATGTGAACCTCAAAGCCTTCTTTATGTAACCTCAATCCTCTCAAATGAAATCTCCAATACTCTAATAACATCACTGTCTTTGTTCTTGATGTTCCATCTCAAGCCTGAGAAGCAAATTTGATGAATTTTGAGTTAGATCCATGATCTCTTCATAGAGGCAAACTATGCCTCCAATTCTCAGGTCTTTTCAACTCCATTAGTTATTTAAACTCTACACCTTAAAATCTGTGGCATTAGTGTTACAAATACAAAGTAAGTAAATTTTTCATCAATTAAAGATGTAACAAATAGTATGATTTAAAAAAGTAAATAACTAAATAAATGGTGATAGTTGTTATATGAGTACAAAGCAATCCTAGAGACATAATTTTCATAAATTATCAGGATGATAAGTTATTAATCACAATACCCCAAAGAAAAATGTTTTTTTTTTTTTTTGCTAAACATAGAAAAATGTTGTTACTTTAGATTTATCCTAGTTGAATTGACAATTGATAGAAAAATGCCAATCTAAAGTAAGGAAAGTGTCCAAAAGAGTTCCAAAATTGACTAAATATTGAGGTAAGACGGTCACTTAACTTTAATTTTTTTTAGCAAGATTATGTTGGGAACCCGTGGGGATCGAACTAGCAACTTTAATGTATCACTAATCACACAAAAATAAATTAAATATTCATTTATTATGTTTCTAAATCCTCAATCACATTCATTAGGACTTTTCAAAACTTAAATCTAATTCACTGTCCGAATAAGTATCAAAGCTTTTAGTGGCAATCTTGGGGCTAAACGAAGCCCACTAGGAGGGTCACTGTGTTTGGGCCTTAGAAATAAAAAAAATTCAACCCAATGTGTTTTGGGTCAAAGATTTAAGGGTCAGATGTGACTATCATACTGACAAACAAAACAGCAATAAGCCAACTACACAGTCTACACACTCTATGGTGGGGGTTAAAAAACTCAAAACTCAAACTTGTCTAGCTTCAAATCTAGCCAAGTATGTAACACGTGGTGCAATGTCACATGGCTTAACGCCATATTCAACACCAAGTGTCACTCAAACTAGTGTCTTGAGAGCCAGACATGAAATTAGTCACCACCTGGAACAAAAAGCATTCAAGAACTTCATACTCTATCCCACACGTGTAAATTCATATCATACATGTTGTCAGATTTTCCATAATATATATACACTACTCTCACAAATGCACCTCTTCAACAAGCACGACATCATCACTAGCTCTACGTACCAACCTCAGAGAAAATGAGCCAGGGACAACCACAAAGACCCCGTGACTACCAAAGTTCCAACAAGGAACCCATCAAATACGACGACGTTTTTAGCTTGTCTGGTGCTTTGGCATCGAAACCCATTGCACCACAAGACGCAGCCACCATGCAAGCTGCAGAGAACATTGTTCTTGGACAAACCCGAAAGGGTGGCCCTGCAGCTGTCATGCAATCCGCTGCGGCAGTGAACGAGAGAGTCGGTGCCATTCGCCACCGTCAAGCCACTAATATTGCCAGAAACGAAGGTGTCGCTGTAAGTGAAACTGAAATTGGTGGTACCCGTGTCATCACCGAAGAAGTTGGTGGACAGGTTTAATTTCCTCTTTCATCACCTTTGAATATATAATTATATATATATGTCCACAATTTTTACATATATATCCACAATAAGTGTTATTTGTGAGACATGCATGCAGGTTGTGGGACGTTATGTTACCCCAGACGTGCCACTAAGGAATGCAGGAAGTGTTCTTAGTCGAGATGCCATAACAATTGGTGAGGCACTTGAGGCAACTGCTCTTTCAATAGGTGACAAACCAATTGACCAAAGTGACGCTGCTGCAATACAAGCTGCGGAGATGAGAGCCACTGGGACAAACGAAATAACTCCTGGTGGAGTGGCCGCCATGGCACAGTCTGCTGCTGATGTTAACCCTCGCGTAATGCTTGACGAGAATAAGACTACTCTCTCTGATGTCCTAGCAGTATGTTTTGTTTACTCTTGATTTTTCTCTTGATAGCTTGGCAAGCGATTGAGATATTGTAATTTTATTGTTTATATGATTTTTTGTTTAAGCAGGATGCGACTGGAAGGCTGCAAGCGGACAAAGCAGTGACACGAGAAGATGCTGAAGGGGTGATTGGTGTGGAGGTAAGGAACAAGCCTGACATGAGCACTACCATTGGTGGAGTGGCTGCCTCTATAGCCGCAGCAGCGAGGCTTAACCAGAGCAAGTGACATGGGAAAGATGTATTTCATGAATTGTGTTTGTGTTTGTGGCTATGACTTTAAGCATCTAAGTTAGAAAGCCACTCTGTTATCACTACTTTATATGGAGAATAAATTCAAGTAAAAGACTATATTTACATCCTCTAATAAAACATTGCCTCATCAGATTTTTTAAAATAAGAAGATAGACACCAATAGATACTAATACACAGGATAATAATCTCATTAAAACCCAAAATAATTCGTATATTTATTTAAAAACAAAAACTAGTAACGCCTAAAAATTACTCCGCCGAGAAGCCAATGAAACTGGAATAAGCCGCTGGGTCTTCCTCCAATCTGGCGCAATTGCGTGGGTGGACGAGAGCTTTGAGAACATGTGGATCTTAGAGCTATTCCCTGAGATCTTCTCCCACCATTTGAGCCACATCTTGCCACTATCACCAAACAAATCACATGTGTGTCCATAGTCCCACCATTAAGAACCAATTCATGGAAATTACGCACACAATCCAGCAACATAGCATCAAAATCCCCACTTTAGACCAAACTCCAACTACGTTAAGCAAAATCATCAATAGTAACCAACACTACAAGAAACAATAACTATACGAAATGGGTTTGATTTCTTGCTACTTCTAGCGTGAGAGAGAAAAAGAGAGAGACCCATAAAAAAAATAAAAAAAATGAAACTTGGAAGAAGTTTGAGGAAGAAGAAGAAATTTTTGGCTCACCATCGGCGTTCTAAACATTTTTCTTTAAACTGGAGGACAACTCCAGCGGTTTAGTTTTTTATTTCAGTCTCCATTGACATCTTCGGCGGAGTATTTTTCAGGTGATGGGTTTTTGTTTTTAAATAAATATTTGGATTATTTTGGGTTATTATGAGATATCATCCTGAATATTCATGTATATCGTATAATTTTAAAATATCTGATGTGGTAGGCTCTTATTGAAAGGTGTAAATATAATCTTTTACACTACAGTGTAAGCAATGTAGTGGTGTTACCGTGTGTAAGTCTCTCTTTCTCTCCAATACAGTGTAAGCAATGGTAGATTGGTAGTTCTCTAGTATTCCCTGAAATAAGGGACGAGAGAAAATTTATTTTAAAACAATGTATTTTATTTTAATATATTTGTATTTCCTGATATAATTATTTTGGGGCGCATTGAGATTGGATTAGAAAGACTTAAAAAGAGCTTAAAAGGTGAATTAATGGTTTATTTTAGGCTGAGATAATTTAAAAATAAAATAAAATTATATACATATAGAATATTTTTACTAATGGCTCCGTGGCTTGAATCATACCTCATCTATGAAGGGCTCGTGACAAAGAATTGTTTGGGTTTGAATCGAAATAATAGGCTACAATTATGTTAGATTGCGAATCGTAAGATTTTAATGGAATATGTTGATTGCGAATTCAAATTTTTATCACACATACTTGAAAACCAAAGAGGTAGATATATGTCAGTAAATTTTTTTTTTTTTTTTTTGAGAAAAGTCAGTAAATTTTTTATATGTTATTGAAAACTAAAGATATATAATGCTTAATATGACAAAAGTTGTTTCCCTAAGCACCTAATTAACCCAATTTTTTTTTGTCAATTAGTCATTAAATTGAGCATGCTTTTACTTTTGGGCTGATAATTTTAGATCTATTTAAGTTCATTCGGTATTTGGGCATAAGTTTTTGGACTAATTTCACATTGACGTGGCATGTGAGTTTCTATTTTTCGGCCCATTTTTTAAAGTACTCCTGAATATATATCCGTATCTATAAACTTATGATGTTTTATGCGATTTGAAATTTTGAATCCTAAAAGTGATTTCTGTACAATTGTACAATCTAGATTCGAAACCATTAAGATGATAGGAGAGTTTCCCTCAGTCGAATATGCACAGATTGTGTTCTACCATCTCAAGCAAGGACAAGTCAGTTTTACCAAAGAATTTGGAGTTGATGAGTTTGCTAAGCCTAAGACTGAGGATTTCTCCCGGTGCCAGAATTTAAAATCTTTGCAAGGTGTACAGTGTACTTATGATGGTTAAAGTTGTTGAGTAATTGGCAAAAGGTCATTTAACTTCTTTGGTCACTAGGACTTAAAGCCCTTATAATTACATATCTATTATGTGTTACAATGGAACTAATGTAGGATTTATATATATATATATATATATATATATATATATGAATAGGGTTTATATATTAAAAAAACCTATACTAGTTCTTGACTAACTAGGACTATGTTTAGTTGTTCTGTAAGTACATGGGCTTAAACATGAGCTAATATCTCTCTAACAATTACTTCTTTGTTTCTTGGTTGCTTTGGCTTCTTCTTTTTTCTTTAATTATTACTACTTTGTTTTGATTTTTGATGTACTTGTTGTAGACAAGGATGGCGGCCACGCAACTGAATTTGTGTTCGTACAATTAATTATTCACTCATAAGAAGTAATGTAATGGAGTCTAAGCTGGAGAAAAGTGGAGATCTGAAGAACATTGAAGGAGACAAGAACAAGGACATCACCAACGGGAAGGGATGCCAAATAGTGAAAATTTCATTAATAAATCAAAATCATGAAAATTTAATAAATCATCGACATTTTTTTATAAAATTTCTTTTTTATTTTTTGAGAAGAAAAGATAAAAAGACAACTTAAGCCAGCCAAAAAAAGACATCCCTCACGACCAAGTAACCAAGAGAGTGCCCTCCCAAATCCAAATCGGAAATGTCCTTTCGTCGCCACATTGTTGCAACAAAAAAATTTGTATTGTTGGGGTTTGAAATAATATCTTATATCTAATTGTTTCAAATCCAAAGATTAATAGAATTCAAATTCATTCATAAATTTCAACAATATAAAAATTTTCTTTCATAATTTATTCAAGTAATTCAAGCTAAAAATTAAAATAAAAAATACATTTATTTAAATGCCTTCAACCAAATGAACAATTGACTAAGACAAGAGTTCGAATTCTCAAGCTAGATCTTAAAAAAATGGATAAAAGATAAGTTGTTGATATACATGATCAAACTTATGAAGTTTTAATTCTTATTAAATTTCTTTTATGAAGGCTGATAATATATATAACACTAGTCGCAAACCCGCGCGATGCGCAGGAAAGTTTAATTTACACTCACTATAATTAATAAAATAATTTCATCATTGTCAAAAAAAAAATCTGTTTCAAGAACTCAAAAAATTAAGTTTGCGCAATATTCATTCCTAAATTGCATTTTACCTAAAAAAAAATTTGTATATAATCAAAGTAAATTAAGAACTAACAGATATTTTACAAATAAAATCTTAAATCCAAACTTTCTCTCCATATTTCCAAAACCATAAGTAGTCATTTCCCAGATGAAGTAATCTGAACGAAGATTCTCCTTTAACAACCAATCATACATGTCAAATTTACCCACACAATCATACATGTCATTGTCATCTAGATCCTAAATATACTTAAATATTCCAGAACAGACCTTACAACTTATGAAAATTCAATTTTAAGGGATATTGTATTAGTAAAAGCTATATATGGCTTCAGAGCTTGAACAATCCTGGTAAGATAATGTCACCAAATCCAATAATGCTGTAGCCACCCCAAGGATCAAACATCCATGGGATTTTTAGTAGCATTGGGATACCATCCTCTCCACTCTAATCACTGCGAGCTACCTGTATAGGAGAGAAACCATGAAAAATTAAAGTTACTCTCTCATTTGGTGGTACAGCCTTTAGCAAGGAAGGCAATTGGAAGGAAAAATACTTTTTGAACTACTCACCACTATCATCACACTCTCATGGAACCACCATTTAGAAACAAATACCAAGAAGATGTCATACAAAAAGGCACAATTGAGAAGGACTATTCCAACCTGATTACATATAGAAAGATATTGTTTAAGAATAATTTACAATAATCATCCCCAAATGTCCCATTGAACCTGAGCTCAACTACTTACCAACTAATAATAGTCATTGTAACCTCGCATTTCTTCCCCATTGTTGAATTGACAGCAATTACTGCAAAAGTAACGTATCAGACAATAATACAAACATATGAGGAGGCACATGAACTAAAACATTTAAAAACAAATACCAAATCTTCAAACATAAACAATTTGAATAGCTAATACACAATTATGAAAAAAGAAAAGAAAAGTAAAACATATACAATCGAAAATTGAAAAAAAAAAAAAAACCACCGTATCAGCAACCCACCAAGAGGAAATCAACCACAATCCATCAAAATTGCACCAAGGAAACCAAAGAAGATGGGGAAAAAGAAAAGATGAAAGCTCAACTCAGAGGGGCTTTTCAATTTAATATGAATTTCTTGAGAATGAAAAATTTGAACTCATCAATAACTTCACTGTTTGATTCTTCCTCTAGTCTTATTTCCAAAATTACATCAATATCAATATGTATTATCCTCTAAGAATAATTCAAGATGCAGATGCATGAAGTGTGGCATTGTTCTTATGAAAATGACCCCACTCGCTGCCAAAACACTGGTTTAATATGCCAAAAAAAAAACACATGCCGCTACAATTTAATTGGAGCTCACCGCCTGGACATGAAACCAAAAAGAGATGGGCAAGGGTTTAACGTTTCAATCCCAATCACCTGTAAAATAAAAATAAAAACATACATATATGCTTTTGTAATAGAACTTTCCAGCCTTGGCCAATTGATTGGGATCCATTATGAAGTAATAATTGCTAACTTCCTACCCATGACTACTCTCTACAATTTAAGGTTTTTGGTTTCAACTACTTCATCACCCTATGAACTCTTTGACTATTCAACAATTTATTCAATTCATGCATCTTCAATATGGTCTAACGTGTCCAGTAATTGCTTAATACACTATAATGCTTTATAACAGTTATGAAAAAAAACAATATATGAGTTCCATTCAACATTACATTTATCAGGACTTCCATCGAACATATGCTGGGCAGTTTTAGGCTGACAAAATTTGCAGATTAAATAATAAAATAAAACTGCCCAGATTTGTTAGTTTCATATTTGAGTTAGTACCATAAATCTTCAATTTCTTATCTCTTCTTCAAAAAAATATTTTTAATTGGGTTTCTTCATATTCAAATTATATCATATCAAATCCCTAAAATTGAGTAACAAACTAAAATACTAATACCATCTAAAGGTATTCAGATTATACCATTACATGAACAAAGGTATTCACTATTTAGAAGATGACAAAAAAGAAGTAAATGTATGATATCAACAAAAAAAAGAAAAAAACATAAATGTATTAGTGTTTACTATAGAACTTGGACCTTTTGTAAGTCAATTAGATTGTTATCCTGATGGCCTAACAACTTCTTAAGAAAATAAAAATCTAAGAGTGATGAGGCATGTTAAAAAAAATGTATTGTAGGGGTATGACATTTAAAACAATTTTAAAACGAATAAAATGTTTTTCCCTTTTAAAGATGAAAAATGTATTGTACACATTATAAGTATTATAAAAAAAAATATATCTAAATTGAAAAACACTCAAGATAGAGATTAAAAAAAATTAAATTAAATCCATAAAAAAATCTTTATACAAAGTGGATATATGTGAAACCAATGCTAACTCAAAAAAATTGTCATAAAAGTCAACTGCTCATGTTAGGACCTAAGTAAAGTCTTACTCAACTAAAACCAAACATAAAGAGTCAAGAAAATTTTCTAACAGATGGTAATGAAGTACTGATTATCAAATTTCAAAAAATATACTTCAGATTTCACCAAGGAAAACAGTAGTACAATTAAAAAACAAACAGCAATTAAACTTTATGCTCTGCTTTGTCACAAAAGAAACTTATACGCTTTGTAAATTCATTAAGGAATCCTAGTCCTACTAAAATTCATTCATCCAAGACTATTCTAATCAGAAACAAAGTCCTGGCTAGCTCCTACAAATCTATGTTCTATTAGAACTCCAATTGTTGTAGTTATAAACTCCCACTGTCGTGACCATATATATATATATAACTCCAAATACATGCAGAATACTAAAGAAGAGATAAAACTATAATAGATAGTGAGTAAAAATAGAAGCAAAATAACTACATAGCAACACATAAAAACAGAAACAATTATAGAAACAATACCTAGCATCAAGTATAAGGAAGAATACCTTGCTTAACAGTTCACAATAAACCCTAAAGCTATGACAAACTAAATAGATTTTATACATACATACTTGTACAACCGACCCTTTCAAATAAATAAAGAACCGACTAAATATTTCATAATATTAATTCTTGTAGGACACTCAAAACATAATTGGACTATTGGCCTAGACCAAGGGTACCTTCCAAAGCCAAGTTGGTTTCCGGGGGCAGAACTGGGCTTTTGACAGCCCATAATCCATTGTAAAATAAAAAGCACCACCAACATAACCTTATGCTAATAATCTACAAATGAAAAACTGAAAAGAAAATTTAAAAATTAAAGGACCTACCTCAATTGGATCTGTAGGGAACTCAATTTAACAGCCCAATAATCCATTTTGCTGTTGTATGAATCCATGAGATGAGTTTGAAAAGGGGGCAATTGATTTTGGGTATTTTGTCAGTCAATTCAAGAGTGGTTAAGAGAGAACTGAGGCAATTGATTTTGGGTATTGAGATGAGTTTGAAAAGGGGCAGTTGATTTTGGGTATCTTGTCAGTCAATTCAAGAGTGGTTAAGAGAGAACTGAGGCAATTGATTTTGGGTATTTTGATTATGGTGAGATAGAGAGAACTTACATGCTAGGGATTTGAGTAAGGCTGGCTGAGAGAGAACGGAGACTACGGATTTGAGAAGGAAGACCGGCTGAGATAGAACTGAGGCTAAGGATTTGAGGAAGAAGACCGGCTGAGAGAGAAGTGTGTTTACCGTGAGAGAGAGAGAGAGGTGAGGAAGAAGACCGGCTGAGAGAGGAAGAAGACCGACGGAGAGAGAAGAGTGTTTACTGTGAGTGAAAGAGAGAGATAGAGGTGTTTTTATCGTGAGAGAGAAAACTGAGAGATTAGGGACTCTTTAGATGTTATCGGGGAAGAGAGTAGTAGTATTGTTAAATTGAAATTGTTTTTAAAGGTTTTAAAAAAATTATAATTATGTGTAAAATTGTGAGGTGAGAAAATATGATGTGGCTAATTTTTATGAAGTCAAACAAAAGAAATAAAAGTCAACAAAGCTTCGAATTTACATATAGTATAGATAATGTATCAAGGCCGTTGTGGCCTAGTGGTACCTCGTGGCATCTCTTATGGGAGACGTCTAGGGTTCTATGTCCCAAAAGTGAGGTTTGCTTGCTATACTTTAGGAATTATCTCTTTTCCATTTTGGCCATAAGGGAAGAATACCTTTCCAAATATCAAATCATAGTGATAATAATATTTCTTTAAAGAACTCTTTTTTTTCTTTTTCTTTTTGCATGTGACAAAATGAAAACTTCATCCAAGAAAGTACTACGGCCCTGCCAATTTGATAAGGCTGCAATTGAGAGTGATTGTGATATTGATTGGGTTATAATATACACTACTTTATAAAATTTGCACAACATGATATGTTGTCGGTTTGTACTATAGAAATGGGGAAGTTTCATTGACTCTTCATGGCTTGGTTGGCTATGGCCAAAGTTTCCTAGCAAAGACACAGCTGCCACAGCTCATTTCTAAGATCCTATGTAAAGATACTCTTATGAATTGGCAGTTTTTTTTTTTTTTTTAATGAGTCTATGAATTGGCAGTTTGGCTTTGTAATCTTTTTTCTGCTCCACTCTTTGTTCCTATACTAACCTCTATATATGTCTATACTCTATAGGAATTCTTATTAAATTTATGAAGTTTTAATTCCTTTATTTTTTATATATGATCAAACTTATGAAGTTTTAATTCTTATTAAATTTCTTTTTTGAAGGATGATAACTATATAACATAATGTATCCAAGCCCTTGTGGCCTAGTGGTACCTCCTGGCGTCTCCCAGGGTTCTATTCCCCACAAATGAGGTTTGTTTGGTATTAATTAGTAAATGTATCAGTTACCTCAGGGTGTTTTCGATTCAAAATCATTAACTATATTGACTCTAGGAGGGTGTAAGTTGCACTTAACCTCACACTCACACTCACATGTCCTATATAACGCATTTTACTCTTCATTTCCAACCCCAACCAAAAAGCAAAGAAGAACAGAGCTTCCTTGTGAACAGAGCTTCCTACAATCCAAAAGCAAAGAAGAACAGAGCTTCCCTGTGAACAGAGCTTCCTGCAATCCAAACATGGCTGGACGAATCTTTATCTCCCAACTCAAAACGCCAGCAACTCGGTGCGCCAACTCTACCTCCCTCTATCACTCTTTGTCTGGAGGGAATGGTGGAGGCTCTGGAGGAGAATAGAGGGAGCACAAGCCGAAGCTTAAGGACTGGGCTCTTCCAGTCCTCAAGTTCGTCGGACTAACAGTAGCACAGGCTGTTATCACTAGCGCCACTTCCAAAACCATTGACTGAGTTTTGAAGTGGGAACCTAAGAAGAAAAGGTAGTGAAGGCTGGCCAGTTTTTGTTTTTTTTGTTTTTGTTAGGTCTACGTTTTCTTGTTTAGGATCATGGTGTTTTTGTCCCTTTCTCTTTCTTGTGTTAGGGTTAGGTTTAGTTTTTCAGAATCATGTAGACTCTAAAGAGAGGTTTTGGTCTTCACTGACATGTGTTGCTGGTCAGGGCTTACTGCGGCCACGGGCAGGAAATTATTCACACCTCCCATGTTATTAATTTAATGCTTACGCGTGATCTCTGATATGTGCTGTCTAATCTTTACCATTTGCTATAAATATTTAAAGGATTTTGTTAACTAGTGTACTTAGAACAATAATTAAAAAGTATTAAATACTTATATTTTATAAAAAATAAAAAAAATTTTTAATATTAAAATAATAAATAAAAAGACTAAAATACCTTTAAAAATTATTTTTATATTATTTTAATATTAAAATTTTATTACTTTTCATAAAGTGGAAGCATTAATTCTTACCATAAGATCACTCGTTAATAGCACCCATATTTAAATGACAAAGTTGCAAAAGTTTTCAAATATGGATTAACTGCCTAATTGGGGTTGGCAAGGCTGGGAAGTATGCTCCAAGAATGGTAGCATAATCGTGGCTCATGGCATGGAGACAATGTCATTTTCAGTACACATATGAAACATATATTCTACGTGTGATGTTAAGGATATTGGCCTATCGGCTTATTGGCTACTACATACTTCATTATAATTCCATTACAAAAATATAGAAAATTTTCAGTACTGGATTGATGAGATACTAGAGAACATTGTCTATCTTGCTTAAAAAGACTTTGTTTTAACTTAATAAAAGTTTCTCAGCATTCTTTCCAAAAAAATGAATTAATGTGTCCAAATTTACGAGATAAAATCTATATGATTTCGCAACTCAATAACTATATTATTCATTTATAACTCCTTTAAAAAAAAAAAAATTAATGTCTCAAGAATTTCTCGAATAAAATTTTTATGCTTCACTTTTAATGTTTCAATTTATATTTATTGAGTTGCAGTAATATAATTTTTTTTAAAGTTTGATTATTTTATATATAAATAAATAAAAGAGGTGTGACATATTGTAATTGATGAAACACTCCTAAGTGTAACTGAAGAATGTTATTCATATTTGTTGTGCTTTTATCTAAGCAAATGGCCATTAGCTTCTTCCCTAGCTAGCTAGATGAATGATGAGCCGGTGGGTACAAGGGTCCTTATTCGAGATTGGAATGGGGAAGTGTTAGTTACTTTACCCGAACGGCGGAGTGTAATGGGTGATGGACTCTGGCGATATGCATTGGCAGTGTGGAGGGTACTGAATTTCTGCTTGGAGGTGGGCTACCACTCCATTTATGTGGAATGTTCCAACCGTCTCTGCCATCCCTACTGAAAAGCAAGGCCAAATGTGTTACGGAAGTAGTTCAAGACATTAAACTCTGTTTCTTTTCGGCTATTCCAAAAGTTTGTAATCAGGCAGCTTTTAGCCTAGCTGGCTTTGCTAAAGAGAGAGAGGTGGCAAGCATTTGGCTTGACGAATGCCCACCATTCCTCTTCCCTTTTGTATAGATTCTAGTCATTTCCTTTATCAATATAACTATTCGCTTCTACATCAAAAAAAAGATGTAGCCCATCATTTGTTGGGCCGTGTAATTTGGCTTATCTGCCATGCGGTGGTGATAGCTGCCTGTGCAATGGTTAACCCGACGAACTGAAGGACTGGAAGAGCCCAGTCCTTAAGCTTAGAGTTATGTTTCCTCCCTTCTCCTCCATTCTCTCTAGACCCTCCAGATAGAGAGTGATAGGACATCTGCACAAAGAGAAGTTTAGGGAAATTGAGTCCTCGAGAGCTCTGTTCTGTTCAAGTTTAGTGAATGTGCTTTCTGGTTGGTTATAATGAAAATGAAGAGTAAACGAATCACATGCATTTTATATAGGAAATGTGTGTGTGAGTGAGCATGTGTGTTTGTGAGTGTGTGATAGTGCGAGCGAGGTCTGCTAGCTACATATAAGTAGAATACTTAGGGAAAATAATAGGAAAGTAAATAGATAATAAGTCATGTTGTTTGAGTGACACATTGAACAAATGGAGCTTTTTCTAAATTTCAACAATATAACAATTTTCTTTCATAATTTATTCAAGAAATTCAAGCTAAAAATTAAAATACAAAATACATTTATTTAAATGCTTCCAACCAAATGAACAATTGACTGAGACAAGAGTTCGAATTCTCAAGCTAGATCTTAAAAAAATGGATAAAAGATAAGTTGTTGATATATATGATCAAACTTATGAAGTTTTAATTCTTATTAAATTTCTTTTTTGAAGGCTGATAATATATATAACATAATGTATCAAGGCCGTTGTGACCTAGTGATACCTCATGGCATCTCCCATGGGAGACGTCCAGGGTTCTATCCCCCACAAGTGGGGTTTGCTTGCTAAACTTTAGGAATTATCTCTTTTCCATTTTGACCATAAAGGAAGAATACATTTTCAAATATCAAATCATAGTGATAATAATATTTCTTTAAAGAATTTTTTTTCTTTTTTTTCTTTTTGTATGTGAGAAAATGAAAACTTCATTCAAGAAAGTACTACAGCCCTGCCAATTTGATAAGGCTACAATTGAGAGTGATTGTGATATTGATTGGACAGCTCATTTCTAAGATCCTATGTAAAGATACTCTTATGAATTGACCCTTTTTTTTTTTTTTTGTATGAGTCTATGAATTGGCAGTTTGGCTTTGTAATCTTTTTTCTGCTCATCTCTTTGTTCCTATACTAACCTCTATATATGTCTATACTCTATAGGAATTCTTATTAAATTTATGAAGTTTTAATTCCTATACTCGCTCACACACTCACACACACATTTCCTATATAAAATGCATGTGATTCGTTTACTCTTCATTTTCATTACAACCAACCAAAAAGAAAAGCACATTCACTAAGCTTGAACAAAACAGAGCTCCCAGGGACTCAATCCAAACAATGTCATAAGTTGGTCGATTCGTCTTAATCACCCGACTCCAGCCGCCAATAATTTTCACCGTTCTCTTCATTTTAATATACACTTTTTTCATATACCCACTTCTCCCAAAAAGTATTCCAACCGATGTAGACTTTGATTTATAACATCAGATATATGTTTTCGCTGGGGTGTTTATCTTTGGATTTGTGAGCGAGGCATGCTTCCACTCCGCAGTTGGCGGTTTCATGTTAGGAGTTTTAATACCAGATGGAAACTTTAAAAAATTTGTGGTGGCTAGGGTTGAAGGCTTGGTGTCCGAGCCAGCAACTCGGTGCGGCACGAAGGTAGGTCTCTCTACCTTCCTTTATTCATTTTCATTTTTATTAGCTTTGAACTAATTAACTTCTCTTTGTGCAGATGTCCTATCACTCTCTGTCTGGGGGGTCTGGAGGGAATGGAGGAGAAGGGAGGAAACAGAACTCTAAACTTAAGGACTGGGCTCTTCCAGTCCTTAAGTTCATCGTTTAACCATTGCACAGGCAGCTATCACCACCATAACCAACAAAAGCATCGAATGGATGACTGACGGATTCAAACCGCAACGGAAGTTTGTAAATTTATGATCAAACTTTTTCTTTGATTTTATTAAATTTATGAAGTTTTAATTCCTATATATGATATATATAATACAAAAATTATAATAAAATGCAAGGAATTAAAAAATTAATTCAATACAAATTGGACTGAGGTGCGGTTGGCAAAGCTCAAAGACTGGTGCAGTAGACCTTCTCTTGACTTGTCCCCTCCAGGATACAACAGCCCAACAGTAGTTGTTTGGCTCAGACCCAACTTGCACAAGTGGGTGAGCCCAAAGCTCCACTAGAATAACACTCTTTCTTTGCCTGAAATTCTCTCAATATGTGCTCCAATATTTTTGTATATTGTGTTGTGTCTATTTCCGAAATTATCCCCAATTAATCTGATGTTGGGTCAGTTATAAGACTATTATTTGAAATTCAAATTATTATTAGTTGGCCTTTTAATTAGTGGCCTAGGGTAGGTGAATTTTTTCAGAATGTATTTGGACACATTAACCAATGTTACATGGACTTATAAATATATAATTTTTCTCTCCCCTTATCAATGTTCAGTTTTTTTCAAAACACTAACTCCTCACTTTAAACTCATTAACCACATGAAACTCCCATATCTTCACATTTAATTTTTTCAATTTAAATTAATATTATTTCAAATTAATATTAAAATGTTACAACAATATATATGATCAAACTTATGAAGTTTTAATTCTTATTAAATTTCTTTTTTGAAGGCTGATAATATATATAACATATATAACAGGCCCTTGTGGCCTAGTGGTACCTCCTGGCTTCTCCCATGGGAGACGTCCCTATCCCCACAAGTGAGGTTTGCTTGCTATTGTCAAAAAAAAAAAAAAAATTGGCTGGAACTTTTTCTTTCTCTTGTTTTGGATACAAGTAACAAAAAGACGATTAACTTTGGTGGTGGATAAGGGATAGACTTTTGCCTTTTTTGTTCTATTGTTTTGGATACAAGTAACAAAAAGACAATTAACTTTGGTGGTAGATAAGGGAAAGACTTTTGCCTTTTTCGTTCTATTGTTTTGGATACAAGTAACAAAAAGACAATTAACTTTGGTGGTAGATAAGGGATAGACTTTTGCCTTTTTCGTTCTCTTGTTTTGAATACAAGTAACAAAAAGACAATTAACTTTGGTGGTAGATAAGGGATAGACTTTTGCCTTATTCATAGTATAATTATGTAGGGAATTCTCACATGCACAACAGGGCGCGTGGGTGAATTACAAAGATTGTATGAAAAGTATGAAAATGAGATTGTGAGGAGATCAATTTTGAAGGACAGTTATACAGAAATCTCATGGATCATCTACTCAAAAAGATATTGATCTTTCATCACTACAAAAAACTTGGTCTATTTCAACGCACTTATTTCGAGGGTTCATTAAAAACGGTTGTAATAGCATATCATTTTGTTCGGTAAGCCGTAGTTGTAAAATATACAATTGATCTATTTCGACGGTCACTAATAGAACCGTTGAAATAAACATAAAAAAAATTATATTGCTCACCTATTTTGACGGTAACCTTCGGAATAGGCATTTTTTTTAACCGAGCTATTTCAACAGCCATAAAAACCTTCGAAATAAGCATGAAAAAATAGAAGCTCAATAACTTCGCGCACGACCAAGGTTTTCTGAAAATGAAAACCCCCAAATCGTGAATAGCAACTTGAATGAAAACCCCAGCAAATGCAATCGTCAAATAGAAACTTCAAAACCCCCAAATCTTCAAAACCCCCAAATCGTCAAAACCCCCAAAATTGAATTACCTTGACAGTGTGATTGAATTTCCTTTTCATATTCTCAGTCGATCAGATCAAATCTGCTGCTCTCGATCAGATTCAGATTCAGCAGATCAAATCTCTCTCCCTCTCTGACATTATCCCTTCTCAGCTCTCCCTCCCCTCCGCCAATTCCGACTCCGTCTCCTATTCCCCTTCGGAACTCCGGATTTTCGGTGTGACCGACGATCTGCGAGACTTCGTCAAGGGTCTCACTTCAACTACATTCCAGAATTTTCCAATCAAAGGTAATTCAATTCAATCACACTGATTCAACTCAACTCAATCAATTCAACTCAACTCAAAATTGAATTTCCTTTTCATTATTCTCGAGAAAATGCTTGTTTGGCTCCCGATGCGTGAGAAACTCAGCCTTGATTTGCTCGTCAATTAAGCTTAATTCCTTTGCTAATTATCATTTGTGTGTGTGCAGGGGAGCAGTGGATCACAGAGCTAGCGAGGAGAACGTTGTCAGTGTGTGATAATCTGTAGGTAATGATGTAATTCCTTAGTTAAAGCAAATTTAAATTTGATAACAATCCACGTCTAAGTATTTTTTGTTTGTTATGTTGTCTTAGTACTGTTTTCAGGAACCATAGCGTAGAATTCTTTTGTAAACTTAAATTGTTCTTGTTGTTGTGTTTGAGTAATCCATAAAGGAAATTTACTTACTGATATGCACCTTACTGTCTGTTTCACTTTTTTGTTTTCCTGGCATGAACTATTAATGTATATTGCCATATTTTTATTTACAAGTATACAATATGAATATTTTAGTTCAATATCTGTTATGTTGGGGTAGTAGACCAATTGTAGTAATCAAGAGGCAGTACATGGGAATCTCTGAAGTCCTGTGATATTAATGTATGTGATTGAAATTAGATTTGTTGAAGATGCTTTGCCATGGAATGCAAAAGTTTTCAAACTTCTGGAGTATCTCATTCAGAAGTAAATAATTTATTTACTGAGCTATATATGCATGAAGGTGCTAAGTATCTGAGCTATATAGCTATTTTCTCTGTAGTTGCTGAAACCTAGGAAATCTTCAACAATTTTTTTTTTGTCTTATCGAGTGCTGTTAGATCAGAAATGTATTGGTAACAAATCTAGGAAGTAGATCAATATCATTAAATTGCTAAAGTGGATCTATGCCATGAAGTTACTTTTTCTTGGATAGTCTTATGCCTGAAATTGTGACCTTGATTACATCCTATGCCACATGGATTTGGAATATAAGTTGTTCTTTTAATGGAAATGTGCCTTTGGCTTATGGAAGGGAATCTTCTATGTATAGTTTAAGTCATTACAATAGAGTAGATGAAAAATAGAACAGGGGTGAACAAGAAATAGTCATAAGTATCAGTTTTGGTCCTCATTACAATAGAGTAGATGAAAAGGTTAATACTCTCCAGCCTGCTGGCATGAAGTCTTAATTGTTAAATTCGGTTGCATGCATGGTTTTTGGCTGTATCAGTTCCAATAATTGGCATTACTGCCTATCTATTCTGAGGAGACAGCCTCTGAAAATTGTCAGAAGTCTTCCTGTACATAATTCTCCTAAGTTCATAACCATGTTGAGTGTCTGCTC